>NW_025564145.1:0-15000 GCF_020424385.1 Procambarus clarkii
GTCGCTTCGCCAGTCTGTACGTGGTTGTGGGTATCTGGCTAATGATTGGCCGAAGTGGGTTTCCAGGCTTGTGCGTCTTGACATTTCCATACGCATATCCAGGTTTATATTCCCCAATGAAATCATCACAGAAATATCAACACAGAAATCATCGATAGATACAGCGATAGCAGGCGGCTTGACGTTTGCGAGGCACTACACATCAAGAAGTCAACACCAGCAATCAACAGCCAATTATTGCACAACTATATTCTACCCACCTCAAGACTCCGCTCCAATATAGAAGCATCAAGAAATATGGACCAATAGGCTTTCTACAAACACTTCTATTCAATACCCATTGTTTCTGTTCTGTCTTGTGTTGATACTTTTAATACCCTATTAATATCCCCTAGTGTTCTGTCTTGTGTTAATGCCACATCACCCTTCCCACCTCACTCAAATGTAGATATAAAATCAGAGAAACGCAAGTTCTAATCAGTTGTGTATTTGTGAAGTCTTTGAAAATGTAATAAGTTTTACGAAACGCGCCCGTGTCGCGTCAGACTAGAAATAAAAATGAATTTTGGAGAAGTGATTTTTGATTTACCTCCAACAGTGAAGCGTAATGTACGAAAGATTGAGAAAATTCGTGTTAGAATTATTAATCTTACTTTTTCGGTCATATTTAATTATATATATATATATATATATATATATATATATATATATATATATAATATATATATATATACTATAATATATATATATATATATATATATATATATATATATATATATATATATATATATATATATTTGTATATTTTGGTAGCAGTCTTTCCTATAGACATATTTATTATATATGACCGAAAAAGTAAGATTAATAATTCTAACACGAATTTTCTCAATCTTTCGTACATTACGCTTCACTGTTGGAGGTAAATCAAAAATCAATTCTCCAAAATTCATTTTTATTTCTAGTCTGACGCGACACGGGCGCGTTTCGTAAAACTTATTACATTTTCAAAGACTTTAGTTCACAAATGCACAACTGAATAGAACTTACATATTTCCGATTTTATATCTACATTTGAGTGAGGTGGAAGGGGTGATGTGGCATTAACACAAGACAGAACAAAATGTGGTATTAATAGGGTATTAATTTCATCAACACAAGACAGAACATGAGTATTAATAGGGTATTAATTTCATCAACACATGACAGAACACGAAACAATGGATATTGAATAGAAGTGTTTGTAGAAAGCCTATTGGTCCATATATCTTGATGCTTCTATATTGGAGCGGAGTCTTAAGGTGGGTAGAATATAGTTGTGCAATAATTGGCTGTTGATTGCTGGTGTTGACTTCTTGATGTGTAGTGCCTCGCAAACGTCAAGCCGCCTGCTATTGCTGTATCTATCGATGATTTCTGTGTTGTTTACTAGGATTTCTCTGGCGATGGTTTGGTTGTGGGAAGAGATTATATGTTCCTTGATGGAGCCCTGTTGCTTATGCATCGTTAAACGCCTAGAAATAGATGTTGTTGTCTTGCCTATATACTGGCTTTATTGGAGCTTACAGTCCCCAAGTGGGCATTTGAAGGCATAGACGACGTTAGTCTCTTTTAAAGCGTTCTGTTTTGTGTCTGGAGAGTTTCTCATGAGTAGGCTGGCCGTTTTTCTGGTTTTATAGTAAATCGTCAGTTGAATCCTCTGATTTTTGTCTGTAGGGATAACGTTTCTATTTCCAATATCTTTCAGGACCCTTTCCTCCGTTTTATGAGCTGTGGAAAAGAAGTTCCTGTAAAATAGTCTAATAGGGGGTATAGGTGTTGTGTTAGTTGTCTCTTCAGAGGTTGCATGGCTTTTCACTTTCCTTCTTATGATGTCTTCGACGAAACCATTGGAGAAGCCGTTATTGACCAAGATTACCATCCGAGTGCCGGCGGGGAAGTGGTTCAAATAGCCTCGGCTATCACTTCCTTATGTCTGGTCGTGATGGTCAAGCGGATTAAGGCGTCCCTGTACATACCAGTTGCGTTGCTCCTGGGAGTATGGGTTCGAGTCACTTCTGGGGTGTGAGTTTTCAGTTGTATATAGTCCTGGGGACCATTCAGGCTTGTTATATATATATATAATATATATATATATATATATATATATATATATATAATATATATATATATATATATTTATAGTAGTAGTAGTAGGCATCCTTCAGTCTCGGGAGACTATGGAGCTGCGCCCTAGTTGTCAATCCTGGTGCAGCGTCTGGTGTGACTGATGAGGCCATTCCGAGAGTGGCAGTCCTTCTCACACCGAGCACAAACGAAGTCTGATTCTGGTCTGTCTTCCTGGTTACCGGCTTTCCTTCTCTGTCTCTTTGCCTCCGATTCCTTGGCAAGTGACTCCTCGAACTTGGAGAGACCTCGTTGAACAGACTGCCTCCAGGCTGAACGGTCTGCAGCCAGTGTCTCCCATATAGCAAGATCGACGTCCATGGCTTTCAGGTCCCTTTTGCATACGTCTTTGTACCGTAGCTGGGGCTTGCCTACTGGACGCTTTCCCTGCCTCAGCTCTCCATACAGGAGATCCTTGGGGATCCTGCCGTCGCCCATTCGCACAACGTGCCCGAGCCAGCGCATTCGTCTCTGTTTCAGCATTGTGTACATGCTGGTGATTCTTGCTCTCCCCAAGACGTTGTTGTTTGTCACCTTGTCCTGCCAGGTGATGTCCAAGATGTGTCGAAGGCAGCGCATGTTTTAGGCATTCAGCTGTCTTTCCTGACGGGCGCGGAGTGTCCAAGACTCCCTGCCATAAAGGAGAGTGCTCAGGACACAGGCTCTGTAAACCTGAATCTTAGTATACTCAGTTAGCCTATTGTTGGTCCACACTCTCTTTGTCAGTTTGGACATGGTAGTAGATGCCTTACCGATGCGTTTGTTTAGCTCCGTATCAAGAGAGAGGGAGTCAGAGATTGTGGAGCCCAGGTACACGAAGTCGTGAACAACTTCCAGTTTGGAATCAGAGATGCCGATGTCAGGTGGGGAGTCCACTCCTTGTCCCATGACTTGTGTTTTCTTCAGACTGATGGTGAGTCCGAAAGCCTGAGAGGCCTCGCTGAAGCGGGTTATGAGCCGTTGGAGGTCTTCAGTTGGCACATTTCTTCAGCTGAGTGGGCAGTGACTGCTGCGTCGTCGGCAAAGAGGAAGTCGCGCAGACACCTTAGCCGAACCTTTGTCTTGGCTCTCAGCCTGGCGAGGTTAAAGAGCCTTCCATCCGACCTGGTCCGGAGGTAAATGCCTTCCGTGACAGATCCGAAGGCGTGCCGCAGCATAACTGCGAAGAAAATCCTGAATAGGGTTGGAGCCAGTACACAGCCCTGCTTTACTCCACTTCGGATGTCAAAGGCGTCTGATGTTAGGCCATCAAAGACCACGGTGCCCCTCATGTTCTCATGGAAAGATCTGATGATGCTGAGGAGCCTGGGTGGGCATCCGATCTTGGGGAGGATCTTGAACAGGCCATCCCTGCTGACGAGGTCGAAGGCCTTCGTCAGATCTATGAAGGCTACAAAGAGTGGCTGCTTCTGTTCCCTGCATTTCTCCTGCAGTTGTCTGAGGGAAAAAACCATGGTGATGGTGGACCTGCCAGCTCTGAATCCACATTGTGATTCTGGATAAACTCTCTCTGCAAGTACTTGGAGCCTCTTCAATGCGACTCGAGCAAACAGCTTTCTGACAATACTGAGGAGGGAGATTCCAAGGTAGTTGTTGCAGTCGCCCCTGTCACCTTTATTCTTATACAGTGTGACGATGTTGGCATCCCTCATGTCCTGTGGCACCTCTCCTTCTTCCCAGCAGAGGCAGAGAATTTCGTGCAGCTCCATGAGCAGGCTACCTCTGCAGCACTTCAAGGTCTCAGCAGGAATGCCATCTTTGCCAGGAGCTTTACCAGAAGCAAGGGAGTCCAGGGCATCGCTGAGTTCTTCCAGGGTCGGTTCACTGTCGAGCTCCATTAACACAGGCAGACACTCAATGGCGCTCAGGGCATCTTCGGTGACCACATTGTCCCTGGCGTATAGCTCAGAGTAGTGCTCGACCCAGCGCTTCAGTTGCAGTGTCTGGTCCTGAATCACCTCGCCAGTGGCAGATTTCAGAGGAGCGGTCTTCCTCTGGATTGGGCCGAGGGCCTGCTTGATGCCGTCATACATTCCCCTTACATTGCCTGTATCCGTTGCAGTCTGTATCTGGGAGCAGAGCTGGAGCCAATAGTTGTTGGCACATCGCCTGGCGCTCTGCTGCACTTTGCAGCGGACGGCCCGAAGGATCTGTAAGTTGCGCTGACTTGGGCAGGCTTTGTAGGCTGCCAAGGCGTTTCTCTTCTCTTCGATTACAGGTGTCATCTCTTCCGAGTGAGCCTCGAACCAGTCTGCCGACCTGCTGGTCTTCTTGCCAAAGGTGGAAATGGCAGCGTTGAACACAGCGTCTCTGAAGTGCTCCCATCTTTTACAGGCAGTGACCCCAGCTGGGCCAGGGAGAGCTTCCTCGAGCACGTGTGCAAAATCTTCCACCTTGTCCTGGTTGCGGGTCTTGGTGGTGTCGATGCGAGGTCTGCCCGCCTTTTTCGAGTGATGAATCATCTTTGGTTGCATCTTGACCCTGCTACATACCAGGGAGTGGTCGGTGTCACAGACAGCACTCTGGTAGCTACGCGTAATCTTGACGCTGGGTAGACTTGCACGCCTAGTAAGAATCAGGTCAAGCTGGTGCCAGTGCTTGGATCTGGGGTGTCTCCAAGATACTCGGTGTTGAGGCTTTGTGCCGAAGAACGTGTTGGTGACACAAAGACCATGAAGGCAGCAGAGTTCTAGCAGACGTTGCCCGTTCTCATTCATCCTTCCTATGCCAAATTGACCCAGGCAAGTGGGCCAAATGTTGTGCTCGGCACCCACTCTGGCGTTGAAGTCGCCGAGGATGAACAGTGGCTCCTTTACAGGGATTCTCGCTATGACTCTGTTGAGGTCATCGTAGAATTTTTCCTTTGCCTCTGCTGGAGAAGTCAGGGTTGGTGCATATGCACTAATTACATTGACTGGTCCTGTTTGGGAGTACAGTTGCAGAGACAGAATTCGTTCGGTTTCCCCCATCGGTGGCATAATATGTCCCAACAGTGCATTCCTGACGGCAAATCCCACACCATGTTCTCTGGTCTCATCTGGAGGTTTTCCTTGCCAGAAGAAAGAGAAGGTCCTCTGTCTCACAGATCCTGATCCCGGGAGCCTGGTCTCTTGGAGAGCAACAATATCCATCTGCAGCTTGCTCAGCTCCCTATCGATGATTGCTGTTTTTCGGGCGTCATTGATTTCTTGCAGGTCGTCAGAGAAACCTGGTGTCAGTGTCCTGACGTTCCATGTGCCCAGCTTTAGGGCAGTTGATATTTTCTTCTTTGGTTTGGTATTGCTTGGTGCAAAGTTGTCGGGCCGCTTGTCAGTTTTCACCCTAAACCCCACGCACCCAGTGAGGTTAACGGACCGTGGCGAGGCAACACCTTATTGGCTGGGGTTTGCCCAGCTTGAGGCGGGCGGTAGCTGCCCAGTGGGGCGCGATGACCCCTCCCACCGTCGGAAGCAACCCCTGGCGTCACACTCTTCGCCAATCGAGCAGAAGACTTAAAACCGGTAGACTGTCGCTTCCCGTGTTGGTTCGGCGCTGTGAGGCGAAGCTGGAGTGTCCTCTCCAGGGCGCAAAGCCTGGGTAGGTAGATATGGAGGAGAAGCTGTTACCCATGCAGCAGGTCCCCCCTCTCCACGTTGCTGAAATTATCCAATAGAGAGGCAAATGCCAATACGCATGGTTCCAGCAACGTCGCAGGAGCTGCCAGAACAAGGTCGACGTCAACAACAAACTGCCTTAGGGGCTCCAACTCCGGATTTTTCCTCGAGGTTGACTCCTGAAGCCTTCCCAAAACAAGGGTATGGCCGCAAGGCAGCGGAGGTATAAAATCAGGGTTTTCCTTCCCCTAGATGGGCTGCCTTCCCAGGCTATCGAGTCCCATCTACCCGGAGCAGCTGGTTTTAAGGCGCCAGAGGCACGCCCTCGCCCCTTCTCCTGTCGGTAAAAGCAGTTCCGCCGGACTTAGACTAAGCCACCCGTGCAGGCCAGGAGTTGGACTTGGTTGTCAGAGGCTATTTGAGACGCATGCCGTATAGGAGCATTTTATAGGTCATGGGAGCTCGTCCCCCATTACCACCCCCTGGCTATGACAACCCCTTGGAACCATATATATATATGGTTATATAATATATATATATATATATATATATATATATATATATATATATATATATATATATATAAATATATATATATTTATTTATATATATATATAATATATATATATATATATATATATATATATATATATATTTATATATATATTATATATATATATATATATATATATATATATATATATATATATATATTATATATATATATATATATATATATATATATATATATTATATATATATATATATATATATATATATATATATATATATAAATATATATATATATATATATATATATATATATATATATATATATATATATATATATATATATATATATATATATATATATATATATATATATATAATATATAAGACTCAACCCTCCTGTTTGGCAAACATGAAGTCACCTCAGCAGAGGGAATTCAACAGGGAGACCCACTTGCACCGTTCCTCTTTTGCATAGCGGTTCGAGAAATTACAACCAGACTGTCCAGTGAGCTCAACATCTGGTTCCTGGATGATGGTACTCTGGCAGGCACACAAGATTCCCTGCTGGAAGACCTACAGCTGGTGAAGACACGGGGGGAGTCCATGGGTCTCGTTCTTAACCCCTCCAAGTGCGAAATTATTGTATCCAGTGAAGTAATTATGAGAGCAGTGAAATCAGTTTTACCAGAAGCCTCAGTCGTTAAACCTACCGACAGCACACTACTCGGAGCACCTCTGGGCCACAATGCCATTGCTGCAGTCCTTGACGAAAAGTTTAGAGACCTAAAGAGGATGGAAGAGAGAATTGAGGACTTGGACTCCCACGATGCCCTCTACCTTCTCACAAAGTGCCTTACCTTGCCCAGGCTAACATACTTCTTAAGGTGTGCACCAACTTTTGGCAACCCACTTCTACATCAACATGATGAGCTCCTCAGGTCAATATTCAGGAAGGCGCTCAACCTAGATTTAGATGACAGTCAGTGGGACCAAGCAACACTACCAGTGAGATTTGGAGGGATAGGCATACGAAAGGCAACTGAGATAGCACTTCCAGCATTCTTATCCTCATGTACAGCAGCCAACGAATTGGTAGGGCAGATCCTACCAGAGCGTATGAGAGAGACAGCGGGAACTCATGATCAGACGTTCATCGAAGCAGCCAGACATTGGGACACCATTGCACACCCTCAACCCCGACCACAAGTCCCAAAAGACCACAAGCAGGCCCACTTGGATAGCCCCATAATGGAAAAGACTGTCACAGCAATGATTGACAACGCTGATGCTGAAAACAAAGCCCGCCTCCTAGTGGTAACAGCACCCCACGCCGGGGATTTTTTATATGCTGTGCCCAATGCAGCCCTGGGAACTCGCCTCAGTCATGACGCTCTCTGCATTGGAGTTGCCCTTCGCCTTGCCGCCCCCATCCTCACCGAACATAGGTGCATCTGCGGAACTGCGATGGCAGACCAATATGGTCGTCATGGTCTGGTATGTCGTAAATCACAGTGTAAAATTGCAAGACAAGAAGAAGTCAACGACATCATCAAGAGGAGCCTCGCCACAGCCCGCTGTCCGGCACAAAGAGAACCACACTTATCCAGACCTAACGACCCTCAGAAGCGCCCTGATGGGGTCACCTTGTTACCTTGGAAGGATGGTAAGCAAGTGGTATGGGACTACACGTGCGCTGCCACACTGGCCAGTACCAACCTCCACTCCAGCACACGTGAAAGCGGTGGTGCTGCTTCCTTCAGGGAATCGCAGAAAATTATTAAATACAGAGGTCTAGCACACTGCTACAGCTTTGTTCCGATCGGCTCGGAGACCCTCGGTTCGTGGGGAAAATGTGCATTGAAGTTCCTGATGGAATTGGGGGACAAATTGATCAGCGCTACAAAAGACCAGAGAGCAAAAAGTTTCTTGTTCCAGCGCCTCAGTGTTGTGATTCAGAGGGGAAATGCCTGTTGCGTGTTGGGCACTAGTCTAACTTCAGAGGAACTCGAAGAAGTGTTTGACTTGCAACAATGATCGAACCCGTCTGTGACATTCATCAATGTTTCCCATTGTTGTGTTTTTCAAGAGATCCATAACCTTTAAGCACCTTTTTGCATTATTATTTTTGTATCAACCCATGTATATCTTGTAACCATCAAATGCATAATAAAGCACAAAAAATAAAAAAGGAAGGGGTGGTAGAAAGAAAGCACACAGAAACTGTATTGGAGGGGATCTAAACATTCCCTCTAATGCGTTATGCGTGGTTTCCTCCGAGGCTATGGGTCCCCCTTCTTCCAGCTAGAAGTGGTACTCCCTTCCACATATATATATATATATATATATATATATATATATATATATATATATATATATATATATATATATATATATATATATATATATATATATATATATATATATATATATATATATATATGTGGAAGGCAGCAGTATATATATATATATATATATATACTGCTGCCAGTATACACCAATATATATATATATATATATATATATATATATATATATTATATATATATATATATATATTATATATATATATATATATATATATATATATATATATATATATATATATATATATATATATATATATATATATTGGTGTATACTGGCAGCAGTATACACTGCTGCTAGTGTATACATCAATATATACCACCATATATACAATATATACCACCAATATACAGTATATATTGGTGTATATACTGTACAATATATACCACCAATATACAGTATATATTGGTGTATACTGGCAGCAGTGTATACTGCTGCCAGTATACACCAATATATATATATATATATATATATATATATATATATATATATATATATATATATATATATATATATATATATATATATATATATATATATATATATATATATATCGTTAAACGCCTAGAAAGAGATGTTGTTGTCTTGCCTATATACTGTTTTTTTTAGGGCTTACAGTCCCCAAGAGGGCATTTGAAATTTGAAGGCATAGACGACGTTAGTCTCTTTTAAAGCGTTCTGTTTTGTGTCTGGAGAGTTTCTCATGAGTAGGATGGCCGTTTTTCTGGTTTTATAGTAAATCGTCAGTTGTATCCTCTGATTTTTGTCTGTAGGGATAACGTTTCTATTAACAATATCTTTCAGGACCCTTTCCTCCGTTTTATGAGCTGTGGAAAAGAACTGTAAGCTCCAAAACAAACCAGTATATAGGCAAGACAACATCTCTTTCTAGGCGTTTAACGATGCATAAGCAACAGGGCTCCATTAAGGAACATACAATCTCTTCCCACAACCAAACCATCGCCAGAGAAATCCTAGTAAACAACACAGAAATTATCGATAGATACAGCGATAGCAGGCGGCTTGACGTTTGCGAGGCACTACACATCAAGAAGTCAACACCAGCAATCAACAGCCAATTAATGCACAACTATATTCTACCCACCTCAAGACTCCGCTCCATTATAGAAGCATCAAGAAATATGGACCAATAGGCTTTCTACAATCACTTCTATTCAATACCCATTGTTTCGTGTTCTGTCTTGTGTTGATGAAATTAATACCCTATTAATGCCAAACGAAATTAATACCCTATTAATGCCACCTCTTGTTCTGTCTTGTGTTGATGAAATTAATACCCTATTAATGTCACCTCACCCCATCCACCTCACTAAAATGTAGATATAAAATCGGAGATGCGTAAGTTCTATTCAGTTGTGTATTTGTAAACTAAAGTCTTTGAAAATGTAATAAGTTTTACGAAACGCGCTCGTGTCGCGTCAGACTAGAAATAAAAATGAATTTTGGAGAATTCATTTTTGATTTACCTCCAACAGTGAAAAGAAATGTACGAAAGATTGAGAAAATTCGTGTTAGAATTATTAATCTTACTTTTTCGGTCATATTTAATAATATATGTCTACAGGAAAGACTGCTACCAAAATATACTAATATATATATATATATATATATATATATATATATATATATATATATATATATATATATATATAATATATATATATATATATATATATAATATATATATATATATATATATATATATATATATATATATATATATATATATGTATATATATATATGTATATATATATATATATATATATATATATATATATATATATATATATATATATATATATATATATATATATATGTATATATATATATATATATATATAATATATATATATATATATATATATATATATATATATATATATATATATGTATATATATATATATGTATATATATATATATATATATATATATATATATATATATATATATATATATATATATATATATATATATATATATATATATATATATATATATATATATATATATATATATATATATATATATATATATATATATATATATATATATATATATATATATATATATATATATATATATACATATATACATATCATAAATAAATAAATAAATGATAATATCATTTCATATCATATATATATATATATAATATATATATATATATATATATATATATATATATATATATATATATATATATATATATATATATATATATATAATATATATATATAACCTAACCTAACCTATAATATATATATATATATGTCGTACCTAGTAGCCAGAACTCACTTTTTGGCCTACTATTCAAGGCCCGATTTGCCTAATAAGCCAAGTTTTCCTGAATTAATATATTTTCTCTAATTTTTTTCTTATGAAATGATAAAGCTACCCATTTCATTATGTATGAGGTCAATTTTTTTTATTGGAGTTAAAATTAACATAGATATATGACCGAACCTAACCAACCCTACCTAACCTTACCTAACCTATCTTTATAGGTTAGGTTTGGTTAGGTAGCCGAAAAAGTTAGGTTAGGTTAGGTTAGGTAGGTTAGGTAGTCGAAAAACAATTAATTCATGAAAACTTGGCTTATTAGGCAAATCGGGCCTTGAATAGTAGGCTGAGAAGTGAGTTCTGGCTACTAGGTACGACATATATATATATAACCTAACCTAACCTATAAAGATAGGTTAGGTAGGGTTGGTTATGTGGGATATTTGGGTTTGATTCTGATTAATTAATAATTAAAGTAGTAAATTAAATTACGAAGGACCACCCGCTTTTAAAGTAAAGAGGGAAACTGAGAATTTCAGATCATTAGATAAAATTCTAGAGAAAACCAGTGACTATGGATATGACTAGAAAGTATGATCATAAGAATAATTAATGGGCTGTATTATTAAAACCAAACCTCAAACACCTACATTGGGGGGTTATTACTGGAGGTCAGTACGTCCAGGAATCAGTGTGGTTCGTTCACTAATTCTATTAATAATAATCTAATCCTATAATTAATGTTGAATATAATATTATTCATACAAAGAAGAACATGAATATGAGCATAATAATGAATTACAGTAAATCACACATTATGTTGAAAACATTCTGAATGTATCAAATTGCAATGTTATGAATAAAAGAAATAAGCCTTAGCTGGTAATAGATTCCTTTAGATAACTCTGGCAGTCCTCTTAATCTCCAAGTCTGGTACACCGACGTCTGACACGGTTAACATGGAGAAGACAGCATGAGGAATTCGTCTCTCGAGCTGCAAAATAAATAACTACCAGTAGCAATTGATTTAACTACTCAATACATATTCAAGATTATTGATATCTACAGAGAAATTTCTAATCACCTGTTATTAGGTGTTGTCGTGCCGCGTGACGCGCAATCACCCCGCTATTATTAAACCTGTAAATGATGCATCAAATAAAAGGTACTTAGCTGTGGGCACTGTGTAAGTATTAAGATTGCCGTAATTTCGCATCCCAGGCTCCGGTGAACCTATCCTGGATTGATGCGTTTCAAGCTGGCTGATCACGTGTCGTCAGGAACCAAGTCTAGGGGTCCCTTATTTAACACCAGCACTAGTTGAAGATATTATCTGCAAGGTCGTTCACGCCTCACAGTGGCGGCTTTCATCTGTGGATAGACACACGTGTCCTATTTGCTGGACAATGGCGTCTTTTGTGAGTACGGTAAGCGTGGTTTTGCCTCCTTCTGGCTTTGCACGTGTCCGCTTCCCGACACCGTCACCGACTGAGCATGGCGTCGCGTCCCTCCCCCCACGCCGAGTCGACGTTCATTACACAAATTATTGGCATGAACATTAATATTTCTCGCATTCGCGCATGAAACGCTAAAGACTGGACGGGTTTATTATTGAGAGGAACGAAATATTATTATTTAACTATTTAAGAATAGTAAAGATACAAGGGAGAGGAATTAATGTCTCCCCATAGCATTCATTGATGACGTTAACACTATCGCGAGGTAGACGGTATAATTCTAACGCTCTATTCGGCTTTTAGTTAGAGAACAATTCGTCTGCAATCAGTTGTCATACAGAATGCTTTAATTATGGAGAATCGTATTTAATTCTCACACAAATTGAATATAATGTGTTTTACTGTAAAGAAATCTGACGCAATACTGGCGTCAGATGACGTGAGAATTCTAGCCTAATGCACAGATGAATTATTAGTACAGGAGAATTCTACGAGTTGTTAATTTTACTTACTACAATATTAATATGATTAGTAATAAGTAATGAGAATACAACAATGTTGTATTCGATGTTGGAAATATCCAACAGGTTAGGTTCGGTCATATATTTACGTTAATTTTAACTCCAATAAAAAAAATTGACCTCATACATAATGAAATGAGTAGCTTTACCATTTCATTTATCATATATATATATATATATATATATATATATATATATGATAAATATCATATCATTTCATATCATATCATAAATAAATAAATAAATGATAAATATCATTTCATATCATATATATATATATATATATATATATATATATATATATATATATATATATATATATATATATATATATATATATATATATATATATATATATATATATATATATATATATATATGTATATATATATATATATATATATATATATATATATATATATATATATATATATATATATATATATATATATATATATATATATATATATATGATATGAAATGATATTTATCATTTATTTATTTATTTATGATATGATATGAAATGATATGATATTTATCATATATATATATATATATATATATATATATATATATATATATATATATATATATATATATATATATATATATATATATATATATATATATATATGATAAATGAAATGGTAAAGCTACTCATTTCATTATGTATGAGGTCAATTTTTTTTATTGGAGTTAAAATTAACGTAAATATATGACC
Source organism: Procambarus clarkii (assembly GCF_020424385.1). Taxonomy (NCBI): domain Eukaryota; kingdom Metazoa; phylum Arthropoda; class Malacostraca; order Decapoda; family Cambaridae; genus Procambarus; species Procambarus clarkii. Next base: position 13,637 of record NW_025564145.1, read on the forward strand.
GAACCTAACCAACCCTACCTAACCTATCTTTATAGGTTAGGTTAGGTTAGGTAGCCGAAAAAGTTAGGTTAGGTAGTCAAAAAACAATTAATTCATGAAAACTTGGCTTATTAGGCAAATCGGGCCTTGCATAGTAGGCTGAGATGTGCGTTCTGGTTTTGAACGCTCGCATAAACCTCTCTGGACAATTAGGCACAGTACCCTTAAGTAAAGAACCGTACACCATTTCCTTGCAAATATTGATGTCATCAGAGAAAATTTGCAATTTGGAGAAATCTAGTGAGATTTCAGCTGATGACATCAATATTTGCAAGAGAATGGTGTACGGTTCTTTACTTAAGGGTACTGTGCCTAATTGTCCAGAGAGGTTTATGCGAGCGTTCAAAACCCTCAAAAAAGATAACTCTCTGCATATCACTAAAGCTGATAAATCCAATGCTGTTGTCATCATGGACAAAGAAGACTACGTCCAAAAAATGAACCAGTTATTGGAGGACAGAGACACTTACTTACATGTTTATAGTGACCCTATTGAAAGAGTTATTGCTCATTTCAATAAAACTCTTAAAACCGTGCTCAAGAACGATAAGGAGTTGATTCCTAAGTTTTTAAGTAGTTCCCCTTCTCTCCCATATCTATATGGGCTTATTAAAACACACAAACCCAATAATCCTGCAAGACCTATTATTAGTTCTGTTGGATCTGTGGCATATAGACTTTCCAAATGGCTTGTCCAAGTCTTGTCTCCAGTAGTAGGTTCCATTTCCAACTCACACATAACAAACAACTTGGACTTGGTTAACAAGTTGTCTAGTTTGAAATTAAATTATGATTTTAAACTTGTGAGTTTTGATGTGGCGGCTCTGTTCACTAGGGTTCCTGTTGATGATCTGTTGTCATTCTTACGGGATCTACTCCTAAGGTGTAATTTAACTTTACCTACTAACACCAATATTGAACTTATCAAATTGTGCATTAAAGATAATTATTTCAGCTTTAATGATTCATTTTATAAACAAACATTTGGCATGGCGATGGGTAATCCCCTCTCCCCTGTTTTGAGCAATCTGTACATGGAATGTTTCGAAACAAATGTCCTTCCCAAGATTTTACCCTCAAATTTGCTTTGGTACAGGTACGTTGACGATATTTTGTGCCTGTGGCCGGTTAATCATGACGAAACTGATTTTCTCAATCAAATTAATTCGCTGGTCCCGTCAATTAAATTCACAATTGAGAACGAAGTGAATGGTGTTCTGCCTTTTTTAGACATCATGATTCATAGAATTGATAGGAGTTTCAAATTCAATGTGTATAGGAAACCTACCAATGTGTGCTCGTATGTACATTTCAATTCAAATCAT
>NW_025564146.1:0-22500 GCF_020424385.1 Procambarus clarkii
TTTTCTTTCACCCTGATGCACCTGTTCACCTAGCAGTAAATAGGTACCTGGGAGTTAGACATCTGCTATGGGCTATGGGTGAGTGTGTGTGTGTGTGTGTAAAAAAAATTCAGTTGAGGCGGGCCCAAAGAGCCAGGGCTCAACTCCACAAGCACTAGGTAGATGAGTACAACTAGGTTAGTACACACACATGCACAGTATCCAAGCGGACATCGCTCGTGAGCCACAGTCCACAGTACCCGAGTTCGATTCCCGGCGGGGCAGAGTTTCTTTCACCCAATGACCCTTCTTCACCTAACAGCAAACAGTGTTAGACAGTTGCTACAGGCTGCTTCTCTCGTGTGTACATAGACATGATAGAGAAATTTAGCTCGGGAGTAACAACATTAAATTGCCAACGGTTAGAAAGGCGGGGCCCAAGAGCTAACACATTTTCTGACACCTTTCAGTACAGATTGCTTTATACCACTGAAGGTCAGTCCAATATTGGGTTCATGGGACGCATGTCGAAGGTTATTAATTGTAGCCAAAACCGCGCCTTGCTCCCGCCTGTTAACCCGCACTTGGAGAAAATTATAAGCTCTCCTTCAGCTGACCAGGAGCCGTGATTGGTAGTGTGGTCAGTGCTCATGTATCTTCCTCTTGTACTTAATACCCTAAATTTGTTTGGGTAAAATGAGTATGTTTTGTGTGTGTGTGTGTGTATACTCACGTAATTGTGCTTGCGGGGGTTGAGCTTCGGCTCTTTGGTCCCTCCTCTCAGCTGTCAATCGGTGAACATATTTCTGAGCCTATTGGGATCTATCATATCTACATTGTGTGTTTACTAGTTGTGTTTGCGGGGGTTGAGCTTTGCTCTTTCGGCCCGCCTCTCAACTGTCAATCAACTGTTTACTATTTTTTTTCCACACCACACACACACCCTAGGAAGCAGCCCGTGACAGCTGACTAACTCCCAGGTACCTATTTACTGCTAGGTAACAGGGGCATTCAGGGTGAAAGAAACTTTGCTCATTTGTTTCTGCCTCGTGCGGGAATCGAACCCGCGCCACAGAATTACGAGTCCTGCGCGCTATCCACCAGGCTACGAGGCCCCGTGTGTGTGTGTGTGTGTGTGTTTGTGTGTGTGGTGTGTGGGTGTGGTGTGTGTGTGTGTGTTTGTGTGTGTGTGTGTGTGTGTGTGTGTGGTGCGTGTGTGAGTGCGTGGAAACATACCGCAAGACAGCTGACAGGGCACCAGGTTGCTAAAACAGCTGACTATCGAGGTGATAGTGGTGGTAGCTACTCTTCCCCCTCCACATCCACCCCCAAACCCCCACTACGCCCCTCGAACCCCAACCCTAATCTAACCTACCACCGTTAACCATCTCACTAACACAACCACCAGCACCACTGCCAATAACAACCCCATACCATTACTGCTACCACTACTACTACAACCAGCATCTGAATGAGAAGCTACGTAAGGGACTGGAAAGATAGAGAGAGAGAGAGAGAGAGAGAGAGAGAGAGAGAGAGAGAGAGAGAGAGAGAGAGAGAGAGAGAGAGAGAGAGAGAGAGACAGAGACAGAGAGAAAGTGAGATACAGGAAGGAACCCCAGAATAACATCGCAACTGCCAATCTAAAATCAACAAAAAATCATTGCCTTACTTAGCCTAGTTGCTCTCTCTATATAAGCTACATAGGCCAACAATTAGGTATTTACAATTAGGTAACTACACAAGTCCAAGACTCCTCCAGGGAATCTTTAGGGAAATACTGAAGTAAGTTTCTTGGCTGTGGGACTTCCAGACAGGTTGAGCAAGAGAGAGGAGAGACGGTTGGGGTGGAGAGAAAGATAGAGACAGAGAATCAAGACAGAGAACATGCGGATAGACAGTCAAATACAGTCAGAAAGACAGATAGACAGCATACAAGAGCTTCCGAAGTGTTGGACACTTGCTGGGTTATTACAAGACTTGGACAGCTTTCAGAATAGCTGTCACGAGAGAGAGAGAGAGAGAGAGAGAGAGAGAGAGAGAGAGAGAGAGAGAGAGAGAGAGAGAGAGAGAGAGAGAGAGAGAGAGAGAGAGAGAGAGAGAGAGACAGAGTGAGAGAGAGAGAGAGAGAGAGAGAGAGAGAGAGAGAGAGAGAGAGAGAGAGAGAGAGAGAGAGAGAGAGAGAGAGAGAGAGAGAGAGAGAGAGAGACAGAGAGACAGAGAGAGAAAGAGAGAGAAAGAGAGAGAACATAACTTTTTTGACACCTGATGATAAGAGAGAGAGAGAAGAAGCTATGCAACAGGGAGTATAATTAAAAGGAAATCAGGAAAAGAAGATAATTGGTTCAGAAAAAAGAAAATCCATGATAAATGATGAAAGCGGAAATAATCATAAGAAAGAATAACCAGAAGACCCAGACAAGGAAATACCTGATAAAGTAAGGAGCAGGCAAGGGAGAAAATGAGGGATATATAGAGAAAGAAGAACGCAGAAAACCAAAGAATTAAAAACGAAAGAAATGAAGGATAAGAGGAATACAAAAGATAGAACCTAGTGTGTTTAAGCCCAGACAGACAGGGAATCAAGGAACCAGTTTTCGACAATGTCACTATGGTCGAGTTCCCTTCGACATCTGCCTGAGGTGTCCGACCTTGCTGGCACTCTGGCTTATCACTCTCTAGCCCCGAATTTGGCTAATTTTTCAAGTTTCCGTAATGTAAAAACTTGCGGGTAATAATGGTATAGAAGGAGGCGAAGATGAACGATTAATTCTGGGAAGAGCTGGAAAACTTTCCGCATGGTCGAATATCCAAGAGTAGAGGAAGAGATGCTCTGCTCTGTTGCTCTGCTCTGTTGCTCTGCCTCCTGGTCCTGTTGCTCTGCTCTGTTGCTCTGCTTCTTGGTCCTGTTGCTCTGCTCTGTTGCTCTGCTTCTTGGTCCTGTTGCTCTGCTCTGTTGCTCTGCCTCCTCGTCCTGTTGCTCTGCCTCCTGGTCCTGTTGCTCTGCCTCCTGGTCCTGTTGCTCTGCTCTGTTGCTCTGCCTCCTGGTCCTGTTGCTCTGCTCTGTTGCTCTGCCTCCTGGTCCTGTTGCTCTGCTCTGTTGCTCTGCCTCCTGGTCCTGTTGCTCTGCCTCCTGGTCCTGTTGCTCTGCTCTGTTGCTCTGCCTCCTGGTCCTGTTACTCTGCTCTGTTGCTCTGCCTCCTGGTCCTGTTGCTCTGCCTCCTGGTCCTGTTGCTCTGCCTCCTGGTCCTGTTGCTCTGCTCTGTTGCTCTGCCTCCTGGTCCTGTTGCTCTGCTCTGTTGCTCTGCCTCCGGGTCCTGTTGCTCTGCTCTGTTGCTCTGCCTCCGGGTCCTGTTGCTCTGCTCTGTTGCTCTGCCTCCTGGTCCTGTTGCTCTGCTCTGTTGGTCTGCCCACTAGTCCCTTGCTCTTGTAGAAGAAAGAACCTTGTAATGTATTAAGTTTAAATTTCTGCCGTGCTGTAAGGTGGACTTTTGAAACTCCCTCCAAGCCTGTCGATGAACAAATCCACAAGGGCCGTGATGAAGGTTCGAACCTACGTCCGAGAGCATCCCAGTCGCTGCCTTAATCAACTGTGCCATGACATGATAAAAAGAATTGATGACATTTGCGAGATGTGAATAGTTTCCCCTCTAAAAAAAATAGATAAGCAGTGGCCCAAAACTTATATAAACAGTATTATTACATATTATTATTATTAAAATAATACAGAAGAGGTTCTCTAATACATTATAAATCATTATTCAATCTCAACTAAAATCCTGAACTTAAAAATGTTAACAAAAATAAAGATGGAATTTCAATTGTTGCAAATTAAATACCAGCAATAAAAGTAATTGATCTATCATTTTATCAATTGCACAATTGATCTAATTAACTAATGTGAGTGATACGAAATGGACGTTCAGGGATTTCTAATATATTGGGAAACAACATTGATAAATACAGGACAAAAATATGTATATAATGAAACGTTTGAATCAAAAAATCATTATACGAGATTTAGGTTGTTAAATAAATCAGTTTATTTTTTTCCTTGAATAAATCTGTTTATTTTTTCCTTGAATAAATCTGTTTATTTTTTCGTAGAATAAATCTGTTTATTTTATAAAATAAATCTGTTTATTTTTTCCTTGAATAAATCTGTTTATTTTTTCCTTGAATAAATCTGTTTATTTTTTCCTTGAATAAATCTGTTTATTTTTTCCTTGAATAAATCTGTTTATTTTTTCCTTCAATAAATCTGTTTATTTTTTCCTTGAATAAATCTGTTTATTTTTTCCTTCAATAAATCTGTTTATTTTTTCCTTGAATAAATCTGTTTATTTTTTTCCTTGAATAAATCTGTTTATTTTTTCCTTGAATAAATCTGTTTATTTTTTCCTTGAATAAATCTGTTTATTTTTTCCTTGAATAAATCTGTTTATTTTTTCGTAGAATAAATCTGTTTATTTTATAAAATAAATCTGTTTATTTTTTCCTTGATGCGATGAAGGTGATGGAGTTAAAGTTTTGATACGTGCTCACCTATTTGTGCTTGCGGGGGTTGAGCTCTGGCTCTTTAGTCCCGCCTCTCAACTGTCAGTGTGTGATGGGTGGAGTTGGTGTCGTCTGTCTTCTCACCTGTCACTCACCTGTCAATAATAGATCAATATTCTTGTGTGGTCAAGAGTTAATTCGGATGAGCCAATTGGCCTTCTGTGATTTGCTTAATTCTTAAGTTATTATCAAAGGCTATTCTGATCTCTGTCGCCGGGTCTATAGAGTTCAATCGTGTCTGTGCAGCAATATTAGCCGCCTCTGAACCCATGCAGGTGTGTATATCGGTGTTTCTATCTGTGACTACGGAAGAGTGACCAACCACTTGGGCTGGACGGTAGAGCTAAGGTCTCGCTTCATGCAGGTCTGCGTTCAATCCCCCGACCGTCCACAAGTGGTTCGGCACCATTCCATCCCCTGTCCCAAATCCTTATCCTGATTCCTTCCCAGTGCTATATAGTCGTAGTGGCTTGGCGCTTGTCCCTGATAGCTCCTGTCCTAGGGAAAAGTGACCTCTGTCTTGCTATACTCCGTTCTGATAACCATTTACACCCGCCACGCTAATCACATCTCTCGACATTCCACTACGGGCTCACCATAGCCCGTGCTACTTGGAACTTTTTGTTCCTAGAAGCTGAATCTTTAACAACAACAACAACTCGACATTCACGTTCCCATCAGGAAATCGAATGAACTAGAGTGCAGGTTGTAGAATTGAACTCCATTTACATTTCACCAGTAGATAGATATAATGAAAAGTTTGATCGTGGGTCATTGCCTTCAACACACACACACACACACACACACACACACACACACACATACACACACACACACACACACACACACACATACACACACACAGACACACAGACACACACACACACACACACACACACACACACTCACACAGACACAGAGGCGGGACCAAAGAGCCAGAGCTCAACCCCCGCAAGCACAATTAGGTGAGTATACACCCACACACACACACACACATACACACACACACACACACACACACACACACACACACACACACCACACACACACACACACACACACACATACACACACACAGACACACACACACACACACACACACACATATACACACACACACATACACACACACATACACACACATACACACACACACACACACACACACACACACACCACACACAACACACATACACACACACACACACACACACACACACACACAACACACACACACACACGACACACACACACACACACACACACACACACACACACACACGCACACACACTCACACACACACACCACACACACACACACACACACACACACACACACACACACACACACACACACACACACACACACACCACATACACACACACACACACACAACTCTCCATCATCATACGCATACAGCTCCTGTATTCCTGCAACACCGTGTTCTCACGCCCCTTCACTTTGTATGCCTCAACCACCCATACCCGTAAGAACATCAGTTATGCGCGCCTGGTCACACAAATATGTATGCCAGCAACACCCTGAAATGATAATCGCCGATTTCAGTATAAAATACATATTAATTGTATTTATAGCAGGCATATTATGGTGTAATATTTATGGAACGCTTAGCGCATAATACACATTTGCAGCCTATCATGCTGTTCAGACAGTGATTAAGGGATTAAGGTATACTAAAGTATACTAAAGTATACTAGTATACCTATAGTAATTATGTGGGACCGTCGTATATATATATATATATGTATATATATATATAATATATATATATATATATATATATATATATATATATATATATATATATATATATATATATATATATATATATGTATAATGTATATATATATAGTATATAATGGACAAACAGAGATACTAGAATTTGGTGCTATTGAATTTAGACAAATTCAAAGATATTATAGATATAATATAAGATATTATATATCTTATAAAGATATATAATAAAGATATTATATATACGTTGCTACATATACTCTAACCTAACTTTAACCATCCTGGTCTAATGCGAGCTATATGAAGCCTAATATAGTGGATATATGAGCTATACTAGTCAATGGCAATATTTAAGTTGGGGGGGGGGTTAAATTTATATTTTTTTTTTTAGTGTCTTTAAGGTGTATTGTACCAAATTCTGCTACCTAATTGGCCAGTACGTCAATTTATGTACGATGGTGTACATATTTAGAACAAAATATTGTCTAAACAGGAGGATGGGTTGAAAATTGACCACTCAAATTTGTATTCAAAATGTGCACTGCCATATTGTGATATCTTCCCTACCACCCCCACCCCCTGAAGAAGCAGATTCCTGATATCTTCCCTACCCCCCCTGAAGAAGCAGATTGCTGATATCATCCCTACCCCCCCCCCTCCCCCCTTAAGAAGCAGCTTGCTAGCAAATTATATATTTTTTTGCCATTTTGGACTAGGATAACGAGATATATGCATGACACACGTCGAAGGGAAAAACACAGGGTTTGTTTACAAAGTGGGAAATGGGGGTGGGGGTTTAAGGGGGGTTAAGAGGGGGGTTTAAGGGGGGGTGGATGAGGATAGGGGGAAGGCCGGGACTGAACCCGGGGAATAGGACCACCTACTGCGTCCCCACTATTTCCGGAGGACATACAGGTCTTGTGAAGGAGACAACACCTGTTATGAAGGAGACACAGGTGTTATCAAGGTGACACAGGTGTTATCAAGGAGACACAGGTGTCTTGAGCCTGTGGGACGTTCTGACTTTGTTTCTCCAGTCACGGTATACCAGGGGTGGGGGGAAGGGGGTATGGACACCCACCCTCCTAACACCTGTACAGATATATGGGCCTTGCTATACACCTGCTCTGTATGGTGATGGGGTGTATTCACATACATCCCGAGGAGGTATGGGCACTTCCACACCTGCAAGGGTAGGTGGGCACCCCCCATACACATTACCCCCTACTTGGGGGATAAGAGGGTATGGGGCACATTAGGACACTTGCTACAAGGGAAATGGGCCAACCAACAACAGACTTATAGGTGGGTATGGGCACGCCTGAGGATCCAAGCATGCCCCCATGCCCACTGGGGAAATGCCACGAGGCTACGGGTGGGGATTTCAGACCCCAGTCACTAAGGGGGCAGGAAGTTGGGAAAAATCTTGGCGATATGATCACTTCTCGTATCATTCACGTTCGCGCCGGAAAACCAACGCCAGCCCAAAGGGAGAGAGGCAGCGAGAGATAAGAGAGTTAGATAGATATTTCTGTCGTCAAGGAATATGGGCAAACCATATTCTTTGACTCAGTGTGTGTTCTTTGACTCAGAGAACTTGTTGACACAATGAGGTGAAGTTTGTGTCGGTTAAAATACAAAACTGTAACCGGTTCTGTCATATATATATATATATATATATATATATATATATATATATATATATATATATATATATATATATATATATATATATAATATATATATATATATATATATATATATATATAGTATATATATATATATATATATATATATATATATATATATATATATATATATATATATATATATATATATATATATATATATGTATATATATATATATAATATATATATATATATCTATATATATATATATATATATATATATATATATATACAGTATATATCAACTTCATACTAGCTATGGGTGGGTATTACCCTTCAAAGAATGCCTAGATGATGATATCATGAGGCGCAGTATGATATCATACTGTGCTATATAGTCCAGTATGATATCATACTGGACTATATAGCCAAGTGCTATATAGTCATACCGGCTTAGTGTATTCTCCTGATAATTACCCTTTCGTCGCCTCTTCGGAAAATCCCGGATGTAGTGATCCTGTATAGTCAAGATTGTGTATAGATTGTATATTCTGAATAACTTTGCCAGCTGTATTACTTTTCTGAAGAACTCTGTGATATTCAGGTCAATACACTACACATACATTACACTATACACCCAGAGTATGCATAGTATGTAAATGTATACACTATACATTCAATACTTACCGTATCACGTATGATATCAGTGTTACCAACATCCCTAGCCAGCCCCCCCACACACCACCCACCCTACCAGTACGGCTTACTAAGGCTTTAAGAGTTATAACAGTGACCTTTGACCTTGCTCTCGTGCCTAACCTGGCAACCTGTCACGTGACTTGAATCAGCCATTCCCGCCACGCTTGTTACAGCTCAATATTCCCGGTACAGTCTACCCAGTCTGTAGTCTCTGAATACGATACTCTGCGCTCCAATATGAGCATTTTGTGATTATTTTATTGTATTTTTATTTTATATTTTAGCCTCTAATGAGAAAGGTCTCTGTCTGAACCTGTTTTTTTGTGAGTCATTGTATTTGATGCACATTGTATCATTGTATTCGTCTACATGTTTAATGTGTTTATCTCTGTATAATCTATATATATACTCACCTATATGCATATATGTCTATATATCTATATATACACTCACCTATATGTAGTTACCTATTTTGTTTCTAGGACATAAATATTCCATTTGCCGTTTTCTATGCTGTTTGTGGGGTGGTAGCTATCTAATAGTGTTGACCTATTATTGCCTAGAGGAAAGTGAGGTTTAAGCTCTTAATACCCAGTCTACACTAACCTTTCCCTTCAAGGGTATGTTGTTTTAGCTTAACAAAGCTTGGAGCAGTTAAATAGGTACCTGGGTGTTAGTCAGCTGTCACGGGCTGCTTCCTGGGGGTGGAGGCCTGGTCGAGGACCGGGCCGCGGGGACACTAAAGCCCCAAAATCATCTCAAGATAACTGAAATTCAAGAACTGTTCTTATATCTCGTTTTTAAGTTGAAGATTTCACAACTTCTTACAATGTACTACATTTATTACGTACAGGGGTCGAGTATTTCATTATATTTCTCCTAAACTCTGTAATGTTTCCAGCTTCCATCTATGTTATTTTGTTCTACTTTTCTTACTTTAAATGATGCTATATTTTTTTTACACTTTTCATATTCGATATCTTGAATGTAGTGATCATGTCCCCCTGTCTTCCTTCTCCCCTCTAAAGTTGTGAGAATGAGTATGATACAATGAATGATTGAGTGTACGACGTATTTTGTATGATGAAGATTTTAGCATCATAATACAATGTATTTTTGAGAGTGAATGAATAATTCTCATGAAAATGAGGTGAGGAGCAGGAAGGAAAAAGAGAAATGGTGTAAGGAAAGAGAATTGGGATAAGAAGGAGACAGAAGAGAATGGAAGAACCCTGGCGCCAAGGAGGCGTCATATAGGATCACTGGAGACACAGTTCAATCCCGCAATAACCTCTCCCGTGTCAATCTTGCCGTGGCTTCCCTTCAACACCATCCCCCCCCCCCCTGCAATCAACCTGAGATTGACAGGATGCTAGGAGGTGGTAAACAGGGAAATTGCTAGTTCAAGGAAAAAAGTGTAGGGAAAAAAGATGCTAGTGAATGCAAAAAATAGGGAAAAAAGATACTAGTGAATGCAAAAAATAGGGAAAAAAGATACTAGTGAATGCAAAAAATAGGGAAAAAAGATACTAGTGAATGCAAAAAATAGGGAAAAAATGGAGCTAGTAATTACGTAGATCAATATACTGTAATATACAACAAGATACACGGTACAGATACTGTACCATACAGCAAGATACACGGTACAGATACTGTACCATACAGCAAAGATACACGGTACAGATACTGTACCATACAGCAAGATACACGGTACAGATACTGTACCATACAGCAAAGATACACGGTACAGATACTGTACCGTAGAGGGGGGAGGGGGGACAACGATTTTCGAAACTACCTCCAGGAATGAGAGAAGAATTATCTGCAATAAAATTTGGATATCACATCAACATTATCTGGTCAATATACTCAGGTATACTTGACCTCATGTGGTCAACATGCTCAGGTATACTTGACCTCATGTGGTCAACATATTCAGCTATACTTGACCTCATCTGGTGAACATGCTCAGCTATACTTGACCTCATGTGGTCAACATGCTCAGTTATACTTGACCTCATGTGGTCAACATGCTCAGGTATACTTGACCTCATGTGGTCAACATATTCAGCTATACTTGACCTCATCTGGTGAACATGCTCAGCTATACTTGACCTCATGTGGTCAACATGCTCAGTTATACTTGACCTCATGTGGTCAACATATTCAAATCATTTCCTTTATTTTCCTATTATCTGATTCATGAAGCCTCCTAGGCAGCCCTCACCACAACCAACATATGTAGGCTTCGCCACAGCCAACATATGTAGGCTTCACCACAGCCAGCATATGTAGGGTTCGCCACAACCAACATATGTAGGGTTCGCCACAACCAACATATGTAGGCTTCACCACAGCCAGCATACACAGATCTACATAGAACCAACATATGTATCATTCTAATACAATCACCATAAGTTGCATAGTGTTTACTTAATACATAGTGTATACTTAATACATAGTGTATACTTAATACATAGTGTATACTTAATACATAGTGTATTAAGACCTTGTTACAAACGTCAATTCATTCCTTACACAAACTTATATTTTCAGAGCTAATGCACCATTTTAGGGTTAGTTAGGCAACCTGTCTTCTCATCTAATAGGTCGTATTTTTAACGGAACCGACTATGAATATTAAAAAAAAAGCATCGTCATGTTTACGTTTTCTATGCATCGGACTCAATAGGTTAGAAGAGTTGATTGGCTTATCTAATCCAGATGCTTTTTTTACGTAGTAAATCGTGAGACCGGGTTGAGTGAGATTAGGATTGGCTAGGATTAGTTGGGTTTATAATATTAGGAATTTTAACCTAACCTAACCTAACCTAACCTAACCTAACCTTCCTAATCAAAGCGTAGAAAACGTGAGTTACTTTATATCCCGCCAAACACACACCGAAACTACGACGTTGGTACAACGTTGGAACAAGTTTTAACACCTCCTAACCAGTTATAACAACCAATATAGCAAGTTGTAACAACGTTCCAATACGTCATAAACACGTTAAGCCAAGATGTAACAACTTTATTACAAGTTGTAACAAGCGGGAAATAGGGACAGTTTCGGTTTGTGTTTCCTAGATATGTGCTTTAAGATAACAGATCTTCTTGAGGTAATCTTCAGATGATTTCGGGGCTTTTTAGTGTCCCCGCGGCCCGGTCCTCGACCAGGCCTCCACCCCCAGGAAGCAACCCGTGACAGTTGACTAACACCCAGGTACCTATTTTACTGCTACGTAACAGGGGCATAGGGTGAAAGAAACTCTGCCCATTGTTTCTCGCCGGCGCCTGGGATCGAACCCAGGACCACAGGATCACAAGTCCAGCGTGCTGTCCGCTCGGCCGACCGGCTCCCCATGGAATGTACCAATCCGCGACCGGCGGACTGGTACATTCCGTCCAAAATGCGACGTAGTAGATAAGAGAACAGGGCGGAATACACCAAGATATCAACATCATTATTTACCTTGAAGTGATCCAAAGGTCACGATAAACAGCAGCCTTTGTTTGGGTAATTATCCAATTCACAGTTTTTACGAGAGTCCGGCTCTGGCAACCCGCAAACTGGTTGGGACAGCGACGGCTTTGCTTCTTGCATGGTCGGCGTTCTATCTATACGCTCCAAGTGGTTAGACACTATTCTTTTTCTCCGTCCAATTCCAGTTCCTTGTCCTCATATCCCAGATTCTTGTCTTCATTTCCCAGCTCCTTGTCCTCATATCCCAGCTCCTTGTCTTCATATCCCAGCTCCTTGTCCTCATATCCCAGATTCTTGTACTCATATCCCAGCTCCTTGTCCTCATATCCCAGCTCCTTGTCCTCATATCCCAGCTCCTTGTCCTCATATCCCAGATTCTTGTCCTCATATCCCAGATTCTTGTACTCATATCCCAGCTCCTTGTCCTCATATCCCAGCTCCTTGTCCTCATATCCCAGCTCCATGTCCTCATATGCCAGCTCCTTGTCCTCATACCCCAGCTCCTTGTCCTCATATCTCTTCCAAGTGTTATATTGTCAAACTGGCTTAGTGTTTCCTCCTGACTACTCCCTTCCCTTTTCCTGTAAACCCATCGCGGTAGAGACAACTACTCAATCTTAGGACCCGGTTAACAACCTCGTCTTGGACTGGCACCAAAATGGGTCATTCAATGTGCACTTAAGTTCCTGAACTAAGTGGGTGAGAAACTCATTAGACAAATCAGAGACCCAAGAGCGGCCAGTGTTTGGGTCTTTTGTGAAGTTCCTGCACCTCAGTGTCGCGATCCAGAGAGGAAATGCTGCTGGCTGTATCTTGGACACGCACTCCCACCTCTCCACAGCTTCGGGGCCTGGTAGCCTGGTGGATAGCGCGCAGGACTCGTAATTCTGTGGCGCGGGTTCGATTCCCGCACGAGGAAGAAACAAATGGCCAAAGTTTCTTTCACCCTGAATGCCCCTGTTACCTAGCAGTAAATAGGTACCTGGGAGTTAGTCAGCTGTCACGGGCTGCTTCCTGGTGTGTGTGTGTGTGTGTACTCTGCTATGTGTATATTCTGTATAAACTCTTTCAGTTTATATATTAAGCATTCGTGTAGAAAGCCAAACCGTTTACAAAAAATTTTTTGTGTCTCCTCAAGCTCTAAAATTATCCCCCTCACCCAACAGTGGCTTGATTGTCGGACAGGCCATTATGTCATTTTGTCCAGATGAACTCACGAATGACTGTAATAGAGCTTACACAATCCCCACCATTTAGGTACAATCTTTCTAATCAAAGTGCACAAGCGCTCAAGCTAGACATTAATTGTACGTGATAATCATCCCTCATTACTCTTGTCTAATTAAATAATTACAACAGGCTTTTTTGGCCAAAGCTAGACACAGCTGGAGTATACAGTTGCCAAAAGTACCAAGCTGGGAAGGCTATTTAACTAACAAAAAGCCAAAAATAATTTAATGAACCGCCATAAAAGGTCTGTATTCAGGGCAACAGTGGACAAAAATAGGCAAGAAAATCTTACCGCAATACAACAGAGAACATCATGTTGACCAGACCACACACTAGAAGGTGAAGGGACGACGACGTTTCGGTCCGTCCTGGACCATTCTCAAGTCGATTTGAATCGATTTGAATCGACTTGAGAATGGTCCAGGACGGACCGAAACGTCGTCGTCCCTTCAACTTCTAGTGTGTGGTCTGGTCAACATACTTCAGCCACGTTATTGTGACTCATCGCCTGCACAGAGAACATTCGCCATATGAATGAGAACACGAGTTGACCAGACCACACACTAGAAGGTGAAGGGACGACGACGTTTCGGTCCGTCCTGGACCATTCTTCAACCATGTTATTTCTTGAGGTTATCTTGAGATGATTTCGGGGCTTTTTAGTGTCCCCGCGGCCCGGTCCTCGACCAGGCCTCCACCCCCAGGAAGCAGCCCGTGACAGCTGACTAACACCCAGGTACCTATTTTACTGCTAGGTAACAGGGGCATAGGGTGAAAGAAACTCTGCCCATTGTTTCTCGCCGGCGCCTGGGATCGAGCCCGGGACCACAGGATCACAAGTCCAGCGTGCTGTCCGCTCGGCCGACCGGCTCCCTACGACCAACCTACGACCTAAATTCTTACCCAGATCCCAGCCAAATGCCTACCAGGAGCCCATCATTCCACACACCGCCATAGTGACAGTATTGGGCAGCGCCACTCATCCTGTGAGTGGACACACCGCCATAGTGACAGTTTTGGGCAGCGCCACGCATCCTGTGAGTGAACACACCGCCATATGACAGTATTGGGCAGCGCCACTCATCCTGTGAGTGGACACAACGCCATAGTGACAGTATTGGGCAGCGCCACTCATCCTGTGAGTGGACACACCGCCGGGACGCCATAGTGACAGTATTGGGCAGCGCCACTCATCCTGTGAGTGGACACCACCGCCATAGTGACAGTATTGGGCAGCGCCACTCATCCTGTGAGTGGACACACCGCCATAGTGACAGTATTGTGCAGCGTCACTCATCCTGTGAGTGGACACACCTCCATAGTGACAGTATTGGGCAGCGTCACTCATCCGTGTGAGTGAACACACCGCCATAGTGGACAGTATTGGGCAGCGTCACTCATCCTGTGAGTGGACACACCGCCATAGTGACAGTATTGGGCAGCGTCACTCATCCTGTGAGTGGACATACCGCCATAGTGACAGTATTGGGCAGCGCCACTCATCCTGTGAGTGGACACACCCGCCATAGTGACAGTATTGGGCAGCGTCACTCATCCTGTGAGTGGACACACCGCCATAGTGACAGTATTGGGCAGCGTCACTCATCCTGTGAGTGGACACACCGCCATAGTGACAGTATTGGGCAGCGCCACTCATCCTGTGAGTGGACACATCGCCATAGTGACAGTATTGGGCAGCGTCACTCATCCTGCGAGTGGACACACCGCCATAGTGACAGTATTGGGCAGCGTCACTCATCCTGTGAGTGGACACTTCCATAGTGACAGTATTGGGCAGCGCCACTCATCCTGTGAGTGGACACACCGCCATAGTGACAGTATTGGGCAGCACCACTCATCCTGAGTGGACACACCACCATAGTGACAGTATTGGACAGCACCACTCATCCTGAGTGGACACACCACCATAGTGACAGTATTGGGCAGCGCCACTCATCCTGTGAGTGGACACACCGCCATAGTGACAGTATTGGGCAGCGCCACTCATCCTGCGAGTGGACACCACCGCCATAGTGACAGTATTGGGCAGCGCCACTCATCCTGTGAGTGGACACACCACCTAGTTATTGACAGTATTGGGCAGCACCACTAATCCTGTGAGTGGACACACCGCCATAGTGACAGTATTGGGCAGCGCCACTCATCCTGTGAGTGGACACACCGCCATAGTGACAGTATTGGGCAGCGCCACTCATCCTGTGAGTGGGACACACCCGCCATAGTGACAGTAGTGGGCAGCGCCACTCATCCTGTGAGGTGGACACACACCGCCATAGTGACAGTATTGGGCAGCGCCACTCATCTTGTGAGTGGACACACCCCATAGTGACAGTATTGGGCAGCGCCACTCATCCTGTGAGTGGACACACCGCCATAGTGACAGTATTGGGCAGCGCCAACTCATCCTGTGAGTGGACACACCGCCATAGTGACAGTATTGGGCAGCGCCACTCATCCTGTGAGTGAACACACCGCCATAGTGACAGTATTGGGCAGCGTCACTCATCCTGTGAGTGGACACACCGCCATAGTGACAGTATTGGGCAGCGCCACTCATCCTGTGAGTAAACACACCGCCATAGTGACAGTATTGGGCAGCGTCACTCATCCTGTGAGTGGACACACCGCCATAGTGACAGTATTGGGCAGCGTCACTCATCCCGTGAGTGGACACACCGCCATAGTGACAGTATTGGGCAGCGCCACTCATCCTGTGAGTGGACACACCGCCATAGTGACAGTATTGGGCAGCGCCACTCATCCTGTGAGTGGACACACCGCCATAGTGACAGTATTGGGCAGCGTCATTCATCCTGTGAGTGGACACACCGCCATAGTGACAGTATTGGGCAGCGCCACTCATCCTGTGAGTGGACACACCGCCATAGTGACAGTATTGGGCAGCGCCACTCATCCTGTGAGTGGACACACCGCCATAGCAGCATGTACAACACTCCCCAATAGGAAGAAAACCCGCTGGGTTGACCATCCTAGGTGTTTGAAATTTTCCCAGTGGCCCCAATCTCCAAGAACAACATAAATTCAATATCATCCAAGTTGATTCAACATCAAACCAACCAACGGAACTCTTGGGCAGTGTTCCCCGACTGTGTTGCTTTTTTTCCCTGCCTTTCCTTCCTAAAGCGTAGACCGATGACTAACCTTCACAAGGCCAAGAAGTTCACGATGTCCCAACTGGCAACCTTTTACCTCTATAAACTTATTTCAATTTCAATTTCAATTTCAATTCAACCTGCAACCTGGATTGGTGTATAATAATTTATAAACCCAAAGGACTCTCTCTCGTGTCTCCCTCTTCCATTCACTGTATAAGGGTATATAAGATATATAAGTATAGATATAGACACACACACACACACATCGGGTGTGTGTGTGTGGATCCAAGGCGGGATTAGTGTGGATTAGGCGGGATCCAAGAGTCAATGCTCGATCCTGCAGACACAACTAGGTGAGTACACACACATGTGGTGGAGGCTGACTCCATACACAGTTTCAAGTGTAGATATGATAGAGCCCAATAGGCTCAGGAACCTGTACACCTGTTGATTGACGGTTGAGAGGCGGGACCAAAGAGCCAGAGCTCAACCCCCGCAAGCACAACTAGATGAGTGCACAAGCATGGCCGTGGCTCTCTGCACATCTCACCAATAAGCAAAGAAAATGAAGCAAACGAAGATGGAATGTGAGGAATGTGTCACCATTATACCTGCTGGAAGATGCGCGGGTAATTACGCGCTATATTGTACAGGTTGGGTAAGGGGGGGTGGCGCCCCTTAGGTGGTGTGGAAGGGGGGAGGGGAGGGGGAAGAATGGGGTGCGGAGGGAGGGAGGGAGATAAGAGAGGGAGAGGGGGGGGGTGAGTAAGGAAGAGAGGGAAATTAGAATGGCGTGTGAATGGAGGGTTAGAGTAGGAGGGAGAACTCTTAGCTCACAGAGCTGTGGGATGGAGAGCTAGGAAGGGAAGGGAAGGGAAGGGAAGGGAAGGGAAGGGAAGGGAAGGGAAGGGAAGGGAAGGGAAGGGAAGGGAAGGGAAGGGGAGGGGAGGGAAGGGAAGGGAAGGGAAGGGAATGGAAGGGAAGGGGAGGGGAGGGAGGGAGAGAGTGCTGGCCCAGGATCAAGTTATGGGGCCCCCACACCACCTGTTTCCTGTGATCGTCACTACAAGGGCAGAACGCCTTCCTCGAGCTACAGTATAAGGCGTAATAGGAGCAGGGCCAGCAAGAGGTATTAGGAGAATAAGGAAGTGGAAGAGGAAAAAGAGAGTATAAGAAGAAATGAGCATGCTGATGGAGTGTCAAATAAAGCTGATGAACTCGAGGAAAACCAGCGATAACAAAGATCAAATTAACTGGACTTATCACCTAAGCAATATTCGTGAGATAATGTAATACAATACTAAGAAAGGACAAACGACATTGTTGATCAAGAGAAACAAAGACTTTTGAGATGATCAGTGAGTTTAAAACTCGTCTAAAGACGGATGAATACGTGTATATTAGGAGCAATTAGTCAGACACAGGTGAGCACTGACAAGATTAGCGAGGCCCAGAGGCTGATAAGTCACTTCGCTAACACAAATACGCATGTACACACACACACAAATACACGGGGGAGAAGCTGTTACCCATGCAGCAGAGCTTGTACCCACACAAACACACACCAATATATACAAACACACACACAGACACACCATCCTACACCATATAGGATAGTGTGCTGAATCATCCAATATTGGATGCTGAATCATCCAATATTCAGCTCTCCTGACCATAATGAGCTCAATCTCTTCCACACACGTACTGACTTAACCGTATAAACTGTCATTAATCATCTACCACTCATTCGAGACTCAACAAACATGATCAATGTGTCTCTGCCATGAGACAGCGCCCAGATGGCGACTAGTGAGAAATAGGTAAAGAAATTACGCCCCAATGAAGCAGTCGCGAAAACGAATGAAAATTCGACAGCTTGCTTCATGAGAGAGAGAGAGAGAGAGAGAGAGAGAGAAAGAGAGAGTGAGAGAGGAAGAGAGAGAGAGAGAGAGAGAGAGAGAGAGAGAGAGAGAGAGAGAGAGAGAGAGAGAGAGAGAGAGAGAGAGAGAGACAGAGAGACAGAGAGAGAGAGAGAGAGAGAGTCGTTTAATGAGTATAACATTAGGCCAGCGCGCTCTGACAAGACTGTTCTCTCTCTCTCTCTCTCTGTCTCTCTCTCTCTCCTCTCTCGCTCTCCTTCTCTCCTCTCTGGCTCTCTCTCTCTCCCTCTCTCTCTCCCTCTCCCATCTTCTCTCCCTCTCTTCCATCCCCTTCTTTCCTCTCCCACATCCCTCCACCTGGAGGCGGACTTGAATAGGTGAGCTCCTATGGTTCTTCTCTCCCACGCCTGGGGGGGGGGGGGGAGAGGGAAGGAGTTACATGACTTCCAGAAAAAATGTAAACAAGGAAGATGGTAACATTAGAAGGGAGGGGGTCAGAGAGAGGGGAGGGAGAGAGAGAGAGAGAGATAGAGAGAGAAGAGAGAGAGAAGAGAGAGGAGAGAGAGAGAGAGAGAGAGAGAGAGAGAGAGAGAGAGAGAGAGAGAGAGACAGAGAGAAAGAGAGAGAGAGAAAGTGAGGGTACTCAATGCCCTTATCTTAAAGTTATTTGCCATTTCCAAGTGAGAGAGACAGAGACACAGAGAGACCCGACCTAACCTAACCTTCAACACACTTGCCACTCTCGCGAGAATATATTTGTCAAAGAGTATCATTATCCTCGTGTAACAGCCAGTGGATTTTCTTTACCTTTTAATTTCCGATACGTTCCAGTTTATATATATTGCTATTCAATGCCATTTAGTAATCAAATACATACATTTGCAACAGGCAGCTTGCAAGCTCGATAAATTGAGGCTACAACAGTTGGTAGTGTACTACAACAGTTGGTAGTGTAGTACAACAGTTGGTAGTGTAGTACAACAGTTGGTAGTGTAGTACAACAGTTGGTAGTGAACTACAACAGTTGGTAGTGTAGTACAACAGTTGGTAGTGTACTACAACAGTTGGTAGTGTAGTACAACAGTGGGTAGTGTACTACAACAGTTGGTAGTGTAGTACAACAGTTGGTAGTGTAGTACAACAGTTGGTAGTGTACTACAACAGTGGGTAGTGTACTACAACAGTGGGTAGTGTACTACAACAGTTGGTAGTGTAGTACAACAGTTGGTAGTGTAGTACAACAGTTGGTAGTGTACTACAACAGTGGGTAGTGTACTACAACAGTTGGTAGTGTACTACAACAGTGGGTAGTGTACTACAACAGTGGGTAGTGTACTACAACAGTTGGTAGTGAACTACAACAGTGGGTAGTGTAGTACAACAGTGGGTAGTGTACTACAACAGTTGGTAGTGAACTACAACAGTGGGTAGTGTACTACAACAGTGGGTAGTGTACTACAACAGTTGGTAGTGAACTACAACAGTGGGTAGTGTACTACAACAGTGGGTAGTGTACTACAACAGTTGGTAGTGTAGTACAACAGTTGGTAGTGTACTACAACAGTGGGTAGTGTACTACAACAGTTGGTAGTGTACTACAACAGTGGGTAGTGTACTACAACAGTGGGTAGTGTACTACAACAGTGGGTAGTGTACTACAACAGTGGGTAGTGTAGTACAACAGTTGGTAGTGAACTACAACAGTGGGTAGTGTAGTACAACAGTGGGTAGTGTAGTACAACAGTTGGTAGTGTAGTACAACAGTTGGTAGTGTAGTACAACAGTTGGTAGTGTACTACAACAGTGGGTAGTGTACTACAACAGTGGGTAGTGTACTACAACAGTGGGTAGTGTACTACAACAGTTGGTAGTGTAGTACAACAGTTGGTAGTGTAGTACAACAGTGGGTAGTGTACTACAACAGTTGGTAGTGTAGTACAACAGTTGGTAGTGTAGTACAACAGTGGGTAGTGTACTACAACAGTTGGTAGTGTAGTACAACAGTGGGTAGTGTACTACAACAGTTGGTAGTGTAGTACAACAGTTGGTAGTGTACTACAACAGTTGGTAGTGTAGTACAACAGTGGGTAGTGTACTACAACAGTTGGTAGTGTAGTACAACAGTGGGTAGTGTACTACAACAGTGGGTAGTGTACTACAACAGTTGGTAGTGTAGTACAACAGTTGGTAGTGTAGTACAACAGTGGGTAGTGTAGTACAACAGTTGGTAGTGTAGTACAACAGTTGGTAGTGTAGTACAACAGTTGGTAGTGTAGTACAACAGTTGGTAGTGTAGTACAACAGTGGGTAGTGTACTACAACAGTTGGTAGTGAACTACAACAGTTGGTAGTGTAGTACAACAGTGGGGTAGTGTACTACAACAGTGGGTAGTGTAGTACAACAGTTGGTAGTGTAGTACAACAGTGGGTAGTGTACTACAACAGTTGGTAGTGAACTACAACAGTTGGTAGTGTAGTACAACAGTGGGTAGTGTACTACAACAGTTGGTAGTGAACTACAACAGTTGGTAGTGTAGTACAACAGTTGGTAGTGTAGTACAACAGTTGGTAGTGTAGTACAACAGTGGGTAGTGTACTACAACAGTTGGTAGTGAACTACAACAGTTGGTAGTGTAGTACAACAGTGGGTAGTGTACTACAACAGTGGGTAGTGTAGTACAACAGTTGGTAGTGTAGTACAACAGTGGGTAGTGTACTACAACAGTTGGTAGTGAACTACAACAGTTGGTAGTGTAGTACAACAGTGGGTAGTGTACTACAACAGTTGGTAGTGAACTACAACAGTTGGTAGTGTAGTACAACAGTGGGTAGTGTACTACAACAGTTGGTAGTGTACTACAACAGTTGGTAGTGTACTACAACAGTGGGTAGTGTACTACAACAGTTGGTAGTGTACTACAACAGTGGGTAGTGTAGTACAACAGTTGGTAGTGTACTACAACAGTTGGTAGTGTAGTACAACAGTGGGTAGTGTACTACAACAGTTGGTAGTGTACTACAACAGTGGGTAGTGTACTACAACAGTTGGTAGTGTAGTACAACAGTTGGTAGTGTACTACAACAGTGGGTAGTGTACTACAACAGTGGGTAGTGTACTACAACAGTTGGTAGTGAACTACAACAGTTGGTAGTGTAGTACAACAGTGGGTAGTGTACTACAACAGTTGGTAGTGTAGTACAACAGTTGGTAGTGTACTACAACAGTGGGTAGTGTACTACAACAGTTGGTAGTGTAGTACAACAGTTGGTAGTGTACTACAACAGTAGGTAGTGTAGTACAACAGTGGGTAGTGTAGTACAACAGTGGGTAGTGTACTACAACAGTGGGTAGTGTAGTACAACAGTGGGTAGTGTAGTACAACAGTTGGTAGTGTAGTACAACAGTTGGTAGTGTACTACAACAGTGGGTAGTGTAGTACAACAGTTGGTAGTGTACTACAACAGTGGGTAGTGTACTACAACAGTGGGTAGTGTAGTACAACAGTGGGTAGTGTACTACAACAGTGGGTAGTGTAGTACAACAGTGGGTAGTGTAGTACAACAGTTGGTAGTGTAGTACAACAGTGGGTAGTGTACTACAACAGTGGGTAGTGTACTACAACAGTGGGTAGTGTACTACAACAGTGGGTAGTGTACTACAACAGTTGGTAGTGTAGTACAACAGTTGGTAGTGTACTACAACAGTTGGTAGTGTAGTACAACAGTTGGTAGTGTAGTACAACAGTGGGTAGTGTACTACAACAGTGGGTAGTGTACTACAACAGTGGGTAGTGTACTACAACAGTTGGTAGTGTACTACAACAGTGGGTAGTGTAGTACAACAGTTGGTAGTGTAGTACAACAGTTGGTAGTGAACTACAACAGTGGGTAGTGTACTACAACAGTTGGTAGTGTACTACAACAGTGGGTAGTGTACTACAACAGTTGGTAGTGTAGTACAACAGTTGGTAGTGTACTACAACAGTTGGTAGTGTAGTACAACAGTTGGTAGTGTAGTACAACAGTGGGTAGTGTACTACAACAGTGGGTAGTGTACTACAACAGTGGGTAGTGTACTACAACAGTTGGTAGTGTACTACAACAGTGGGTAGTGTAGTACAACAGTTGGTAGTGTAGTACAACAGTTGG
>NW_025564146.1:25000-50000 GCF_020424385.1 Procambarus clarkii
TATAAATTTTATATATTTTTTCTTTGTCCATCCTCAGACGATGTGTTTTTGACTGAGGATGGACAGAGAAAATATTACATTAACTAATTAAATTAGTGCAAAAAGTAAGCTTTCGTGACGTCACGAATGTAAATAAACTTTGGGTCCAGTAGCTATGTTGATGAATGATTTGGGGGGGGGGGGGAAGGATTAGGAGGGATTGGTATAGGGGAATGTGAAAGGATGATGGGAGAGGTTCAATGAGTGGAAGAGAGAGCAATGGAAGGGGAATGAGTATAGATGAAAGGAAGCTAAGAGATAGTGATGTTGACTGAATTAGTGAAGGAATGTTAACTCTCTGAATTAAGGATTGGTGACTCCCTGAGTGGAGGATTGGTGACTCCCTGAGTGGAGGATTGGTGACTCCCTGAGTGGAGGATTGGTGACTCCCTGAGTGGAGGATTGGTGACTCCCTGAGTGGAGGATTGGTGACTCCCTGAGTGGAGGATTGGTGACTCCCTGAGTGGAGGATTGCTGACTCCCTGAGTGGAGGATTGCTGACTCCCTGAGTGGAGGATTGGTGACTCCCTGAGTGGAGGATTGCTGACTCCCTGAGTGGAGGATTGCTGACTCCCTGAGTGGAGGATTGCTGACTCCCTGAGTGGAGGATTGGTGACTCCCTGAGTGGAGGATTGGTGACTCCCTGAGTGGAGGATTGGTGACTCCCTGAGTGGAGGATTGGTGACTCCCTGAGTGGAGGATTGCTGACTCCCTGAGTGGAGGATTGGTGACTCCCTGAGTGGAGGATTGGTGACTCCCTGAGTGGAGGATTGGTGACTCCCTGAGTGAAGGATTGGTGACTCCCTGAGTGGAGGATTGCTGACTCTCTGAATTAAGGATTGCTGATTCCCTGAGTGGAGGATTGCTGACTCCCTGAGTGGAGGATTGCTGACTCTCTGAATTAAGGATTACTGTCTCCCTGAGTGGAGGATTACTGTCTCCCTGAGTGAAGGATTACTGTCTCCTTGAATGCAGATGGAACATTCATAACAACTTTCACAGATCACAATTAATCATCGCAATTAATCACAATTATGACCTAATCCCAATTATCCTTCGATTGAACAAAACGTTTTCAATTTCCAGACATAAATTGAACAACATACAAATTACCACATGAACGGCAACATGTGATAACAAAACATAGTACAGTAGTACTAACAAGAGAAGCCGTGATAACAGCAGTACTAACCACAATAGTACTTATGTAGCAGTAGCACACATCACTGAAGGCCCAGTACTATCATATCCGGTACCAGTCGCTACAGGGGAGTCTCTGTGTAAACATACAGGTATAGTTATATCAAGCCATGACTACCATTCCAACCGTTGCAAGGGGCAAACCACCGTTAACATACTGGTCATTCGCATGTCCACTACCACCGTAGCAGTCGTTGGAGAGAGAAACCATTAACATACTGACCACCGCGTCTGAAATATTCTCTCCCAAACATCCCTCCGGTCAATAACAATATGCAGGCTACATAGGCTATCACTCCATTGGACATAGGGGTCATAGCCTTACTATGCAGTTTCCTCCTGCGCGGCCGAGGAAGACCTAGATAATGTGGATCGCCACTGGTCACTCACCAGAGGCCTTCTATGCATCCAAATCATCATTTTTTCCACCTTGCAGTCCCCCCTCTGGCCGTCTCGGCTCAAAAGGGCCCATCGGCACAACCTATTCATCTGCGTCCCCTCCACCTATCCTCTGTTGCCTATGCCTGTGTAATCCCTCTGGCTCGTCCCACACCTGGCCTGAGGTCCCATATGGGTAAAAATTTTGAGAGAGGTCACTCGCCGTATCAATAGAGACCAGTAGACTGGTCACTACTATTGCCTTGGACGTTTGGGGGGGTGTTAGGTCCACTTCTCTATACTACTGGTCATCTTAAACTCCATCCGTTGGTGGTAGGCCCGGGTCTCGAAGCGGAGATAAGGGTGTTTTTGTTGCTGCTGCTGGGTGTGTTGAGTGCATTATGGTGTGTGTGTGTGTGTACGTGTGTGTACTCACTTATTTGTACTCACATCTTAGCGCTGTCCGCTCGGCCACTGGCTGTGTGTGTGTGTGTGTGTGTGTGTGTGTGGTGTGTGTGTGTGGTGTGTGTGTGTGTGTGTGTGTGTGTGTGTGTGTGTGTGTGTGTGTGTGTATGTGTACTCACCTAGTTGTGCTTGAGAATGGTCCAGGACGGACCGAAACGTCGTCGTCCCTTCACTTTCTAGTGTGTGTGGTTTGGTCAACAACTTGAGCCAATTCTAAACTTGTCGAAGTCAAGTCTCCGGTGTATGCGTGCCTTGTGTTGGAAATGACCGATCCAGGTTCCTACACATTATATGTTAATTAATACAAACGTTTCCCTGTGTATATATATATAATATATATATATATATATATATATATATATATATATATATATATATATATATATATATATATATATATAATAAAATTAAATGTCATAAGTTTAATGGAGGTAAACACTTAATACTAAACAAGAAATTAGCATATGTATTGTTCAAACAATTTCGCAAATGATATACAATATTTAGATGACAATGATGAAAGGAAACTGACATACACAATTAGCATTTAACATTTACAACAACATCAAAACACAAATTTTTGTCAATGAAGAAATGTGAGTGGAATTACATGATAGACATGATGGTAATTAGATATTATCTTAGTTTCTCTTTTAAACTGCTTGGGAGAAGTTAAACTTTTAGCCACCTTTTGGAAGGTCATTCTAAGACAATTTGGGACCTTTAATTTGCATAGCAATTTATGCTTTTGTTAAATCTCAAACTAGATATATCAAATAGATATTTATTTCTCGAATGGGTTCAGTTACAGCTCTCTAGGATCGTTGACCAGACCACACACACACTTAGAAGGTGAAGGGACGACGGCGACGTTTCGGTCCGTCCTGGACCATTCTCAAGTCGATCTCTCTAGGATCCCTTTGAGGTCCGGATTAGCATTGCAGTTCAGAGTTTTATACATACAGAGCACAGATGAATATGTGAGAAGTGAATTGATTAACCTACTCAGGGATAGCACTGTGCTGAGTGGCGTCTGGGATTCGAGTTTGTCACTGTTCTGATTGTTGATGATGTAGAGAAATAATGGGTTAACGGTAATGTTGGATTGTAGATCCCCCAGCACAGATACTGTAGGTGAGATATGCATAGACCGATAATAATAAATCTTTTATTAAACGTAGAACGAGGTATGTAGCATCGAATTATATATATATATATATATATCTTTGTAACCCATATGTAACTCCTTTTTTGTAACAAAGTTCAAATACAGTAAATATATATATGTACACACAAAAGAATGGGGGTGGTAGGAGAAGAGATAATATTAGTGTTCAGTGAGAAACCACAAGGTCTCCTCTGAATACTTTTTATTTTCTTCTCCGAGGCTATGGGTCCCCACATTGGCACCAGAGGTGGTACCCTCACAAACTTTATATATATATATATATATATATATATTATATATATATATATATATATATATATATATTGTATTTTTAATACAGGAATTGAAATTTAGTTAGTTCCTTAGTGTTCAATCTGAACACCAAGGAAAATACTCCATCTAATCTGCTCCTAAATTCAGTATTGTTAATTGTTAGTCTCATAGATAAACTTTTTTTTGAAAGCAACATATAATAAGTTTTTTTTTTTACAAAAGTTAAAAGTGAACTTGTTAGCAGTCAGTCACAAATAGACTATTTCAATTCAGTATTCATTGTCATTCAGAATAAGTGGGTTAGCATGACAGAAAATGGAGGGTTGAGTCATCAGCAAATAGAATTTTTTCTTCACGTGATATGTAGCATTTAGTAAGCTACATAATGGGTAATATATAATGGGAAAGAGGAGTTTGGTGTCATTGATGTAAATGGGTAAGAGGAGTAGGGTCACAGACTCCAGAGAGCCTATGAGGCGAAAAAACTAAATAGGTTCGTCAAAACTATCACAAAACTGTAATCACAAAAATTTCCACACATTTTCTACATATTTTCTACATATTTTCTACATACTTTCTACATATTCAAATTTCTACATATTTACTGTGTGCATGTTCCTTAACTTTGAGTTATCGTGAGGTGCATCTTTAAGATATCATCTGAAAACTCTGGTCTAGGATATATCAAGCATTTACCTACCCGCTTACGAAACCCGTACATCTTTCATCAATCGTGGCGGCTTAAATTTGCTATTTATTAAATAAATTATAAGCATATTTGACCTAAACCTTAAAAAAAATCAATGAATAATTTTTGTGTTCGTAAATTTGACTTCTTTCTCAAAAAGCATAAATCCACCAAATTAAAAAATTGTGCAATCATCTTTTGTCTGATTCATCGTCCTGAAGATACAAATGAAGAAAGAAAACGGAGGCTGGGAAGAGGGGGGGGGGGGGGGGGGGGGGGGGGGAGGAGGGTAAAAAGAAGGGGGACTTATGTTTATAATAATTCAACAACAATGCCCTTTTGTCTCGTGCTGCCTGAGGCCCGGTTCACCAGCCTAGATATTGGCGGGAGATTATTGGCCTCCGTCCGCGCTAAGGGACAACAATACAGTTTTCAGGAAGGATTACAATCACCGGTGAAGACAGGGTGAGGGAGTAGTGTATGAGGTAAGGTATATAAGGAGGCAGATATATAAGGAGGAGGCAGGTATTAGGAGGAAAAAAAAAAGTGAGCTAGACACTTATTTTCATGGTACAAGTGACAGGATGAACAACCCAGCGGGTTTTCTTCCGATTGGGGAGTGTTGTACATGCTGCTATGGCGGTGTGTCCACTCACAAGATGAGTGGCGATGCCCAATACTGTCACTATGGCGGTATGTCCACTCACAGGATGAGTGACGCTGCCCAATACTGTCACTATGGCGGTATGTCCACTCACAGGATGAGTGACGCTGCCCAATACTGTCACTATGGCGGTGTGTCCACTCACAGGATGAGTGACGCTGCCCAATACTGTCACTATGGCGGTGTGTTCACTCACAGGATGAGTGACGCTGCCCAATACTGTCACTATGGCGGTGTGTCCACTCACAAGATGAGTGGCGCTGCCCAATACTGTCACTATGGCGGTGTGTTCACTCACAGGATGAGTGGCGCTGCCCAATACTGTCACTATGGCGGTGTGTCCACTCACAAGATTAGTGGCGCTGCCCAATACTGTCACTATGGCGGTGTGTCCACTCACAGGATGAGTGACGCTGCCCAATACTGTCACTATGGCGGTGTGTCCACTCACAAGATGAGTGGCGCTGCCCAATACTGTCACTATGGCGGTGTGTTCACTCACAGGATGAGTGGCGCTGCCCAATACTGTCACTATGGCGGTGTGTCCACTCACAGGATGAGTGGCGCTGCCCAATACTGTCACTATGGCGGTGTGTCCACTCACAGGATGAGTGGCGCTGCCCAATACTGTCACTATGGCGGTGTGTCCACTCACAGGATGAGTGACGCTGCCCAATACTGTCATTATGGCGGTGAGTCCACTCACAAGATGAGTGGCGCTGCCCAATACTGTCACTTTGGCGGTGTGTCCACTCACAGGATGAGTGGCGCTGCCCAATACTGTCACTATGGCGGTGTGTCCACTCACAGGATGAGTAACGCTGCCCAATACTGTCACTATGGCGGTGTGTCCACTCACAGGATGAGTGGCGCTGCCCAATACTGTCATTATGGCGGTGTGTCCACTCACAGGATGAGTGGCGCTGCCCAATACTGTTACTATGGCGGTGTGTCCACTCACAGGATGAGTGGCGCTGCCCAATAAACTCGCCCCTCGGGGCAAAATTTAAATTTAAAAATTAGAAGGCAGTGGGTTGAGGGAATTGGGTGTAAATTAGTGTTTACAAACCTTCGACTTTCCTGTGTCTCCCATTTATAATTATTTTCCAATCTTTACTTAGGACGGTCGTTAAGAACGGTGTAGCGTACGGTAATTGGCTTACATCCTCCTTCTAATGGCCTCCGACTGGAAAGGCCAGTGGTGGTGATCAGTGGTATGTTGTTGTTTAAGATTCGCTACCTGGAACAAAAAGTTCCAAGTAGCACGGGCTATGGCGAGCCCGTAGTTTTATTTCAGTGGTATTTTGATGAGGTGTGAAGTAGTACACATGGCTCGGAAACGGAACAGGAGAGGGAAGGGTGATGGGAAGGGGGGGGGGTTATATGTATGGAACTTGAGGGACTGGAAGAGAGGGTCTTGGATGGAAAGGGGAATAGGATAATCAGGATCAGCGTCTTTTATACCTTTTGTTGATTTGTGGGTATATATGGGGAGAGGGAGGACCTGCTGCATGGGTAACAGCTTCTCCTCCATGTCAACCTACCCTGGCTTTGCGCCCTAGTGAGGCCACTCCAGAGCACAACTCCATAGTCTCCTGAGACTGATGGATGCCTACTATCTGGGTATATATGTCTCTTCTTCTACTAGGAGGAGGAGGAGGAGGAGAGAGGAACTGAGCCACAGGAGGAGAGAGGAACTGAGCCACAGGAGAGAGGAACTGAGCCACAGGAGGAGAGAGGAATTGAGCCACAGGAGAGAGGAACTGAGCCACAGGAGGAGAGAGGAACTGAGCCACAGGAGGAGAGAGGAACTGAGCCACAGGAGGAGAGAGGAACTGAGCCACAGGAGGAGAGAGGAACTGAGCCACTGGAGGAGAGAGGAACTGAGCCACAGGAGGAGAGAGGAACTGAGCCACTGGAGGAGAGAGGAACTGAGCCACAGGAGGAGAGAGGAACTGAGCCACAGGAGGAGAGAGAAACTGAGCCACAGGAGGAGAGAGGAACTGAGCCACAGGAGGAGAGAGGAACTGAGCCACAGGAGGAGAGAGGAACTGAGCCACAGGAGGAGAGAGGAACTGAGCCACAGGAGGAGAGAGGAACTGAGCCACTGGAGGAGAGAGGAACTGAGCCACAGGAGGAGAGAGGAACTGAGCCACTGGAGGAGAGAGGAACTGAGCCACAGGAGGAGAGAGGAACTGAGCCACAGGAGGAGAGAGAAACTGAGCCACAGGAGGAGAGAGGAACTGAGCCACAGGAGGAGAGAGGAACTGAGCCACAGGAGGAGAGAGGAACTGAGCCACAGGAGGAGAGAGGAACTGAGCCACAGGAGGAGAGAGGAACTGAGCCACAGGGGGAGAGAGGAACTGAGCCAAAGGAGGAGAGAGGAACTGAGCCACAGGAGGAGAGAGGAACTGAGCCACAGGAGGAGAGAGGAACTGAGCCACAGGAGGAGAGAGGAACTGAGCCACAGGAGGAGAGAGGAACTGAGCCACAGGAGAGAGGAACTGAGCCACAGGAGGAGAGAGGAACTGAGCCACAGGAGAGAGGAACTGAGCCACAGAAGGAATCAGAAGAGGGAGAAACAAGAACCAGCAAGTTTCTATGACCAACAAATGAAACTGTGATACAACAGAAGAATGACTAAATTGGTGCCTCGCGGGTTGATAATCCCAACTCCCCCCCCCCCCCCTCTCTCTCCCCCTTTCCCCCTTCACACCTCGCCCCTTCCCCTTCAGTTCCTCCCTCCCCCCTTCATTCCCCAACCCCATCCTTTCCACCCGCCCCCTTCCTCTACAAATCAAGGTTGCATCACTCCTACCCAGCTAGTGAGATGGGGGAGAGGGCTGGAAGAGGCTGGAGGCGAGAGAGAACTGGAAGAGAGAGTAGGAAGAGGCTGGAAAAGTGGTGGGAGGGAGCTGGAACAGAATCAAGAAGGGTGATGGAGGGTGACCGGGTGATCATCTGCTAATGGGATATCAGAGGATCGAATAATTCGGTCCAGGCTGGCAGCAACACCCGTATATAACTCACATTACAAGCCTCAACCCTCAGTTACCCCTCATCCTCAGAGGGCTCACCATCGCTTGTGAGCCACGTCCCTAAAAACCCAAATTCCGTTTTCATCCAGCTTAACTAAACACGCGAAACCAAGAACCACATATGAGTGAAAATACCTGAAACCTTTACAGCTATGACCGTCGAACAGTTAACACGGGATATACAAGTTGGTTAGGAAATCAATCTGATTTGAGTTTGGAACACATGCGATTGTGTTTGGTATTGGTGTGTGGTGTCAGTGGCGTTATGAATATTTACTAACTGGGCACCTCAACGGCACCTTGAGTGAGCTCAGGTGTCCTATCATAAACGTAACGATTTGGTCTGGCTTCGAGTCCTGGCCAGGGACGATTAACTGGGCACCTCAACGGCACCTTAAGTGAGCTCAGGTGTCCTATCATAAACGTAACGATTTGGTCTGGCTTCGAGTCCTGGCCAGGGATGATTAACTGGGCACCTCAACGGCACCTTAAGTGAGCTTAGGTGTCCTATCATAAACGTAACGATTTGGTCTGGCTTCGAGTTCTGGCCAGGGATGATTAACTGGGCACCAATCCTGCTTGCCCCCTATTCATCCAGCAGTAACTGCATGCTTGTTTATCAATTGGCGGGTTGTGTTCTAGGGGAAACTAGAGCTTGTCATGACCCATGGGAAGGGAAAGCTCTCAGCCTGGTGACAGGATTCAGAAGTCGTCGGCACCTGTACTCACCTGTGTGCTGTCCTCTCACCTTCACACTCTCTAAAAAAATATAATCTTAACCTGCTACGTTCTAGCCCAAGAACCCACCTAACCTATCGAAGGCCGATGCATAGAAAACGTCAAACATTATGGTGCTTTGTTATTAATACGTGGAAAGTTCAACGATTGGAATGATTCCATACAAAATACACCGTTTTATGTGAGTGAACGGTTTAAGGTAATTGAAATTGATGGGAGGAAGATATTCCGTGGGGTGTGTGGTGCAGGTCTGATCAGATTCGAGGTGGTGATATTCACCACATTCTTGTGTGTTTGTGTGTGTGTGTGTGTGTACTCACCTCTTTGTGCTTGCGGGGGTTGAGCTTTGGCTCTTTGGTCCCGCCTCTCAACTGTCAATCAACTGGCGTACAGGTTCCTGAGCCTATTGGGCGCTATCATATCTACACTTGAAACTGTGTATGGAATCAGCCTCCACCACATCACTGCCTAATGCATTCCATTTATCAACCACTCTGACACTAAAAAAGTTCTTTCTAATATCTTTGTGGCTCATTTGGGCACTCAGTTTCCAATGTGTCCCCTAGTGCGTGTGCCCCTTGTGTGTGTGTTCACCTAGTTGTATTCACCTAGTTGTGCTTGCGGGGGTTGAGTTCTGCTCTTTCGGTCCGCCTCTCAACTATCAATCAACCGTTTTTTTCACACGTACACACACACCTAGGAAGCAGCCCGTAACATCTGTCTAACTCAGGTACCTATTTACTGCTAGGTAACAGGGCATCAGGGTGAAAGAAACTCTGCCCATTTGTTTCCCGCCATCGCCGGGGATCGAACCCAGACTCTAGGATTACGAGTCCTGAGCGCTGTCCATTCAACTATCAAGGCCCCCAAACTCTAACTCCTGAGGCACATGTAAATAGGATATCGACAGCAGCATACTGACAAAAAAAACATCATTCAGAAACCTAAGTAAGAAGGCTTTTAGGGCGCTTTACACTGCCTACGTGAGGCCAGTCTTAGAGTATGCCGCCTCATCCCGGAGATCATGGAGTCCCCCACCTGAAGAAACACATAAGGAAACAGAATAAGGATTTGGGATGGGACGGGGGGGGGGGGGAGAAGGAATGGTGCCCAACCACTTGGACCCGCCTTATGACACTAGAAAAAAAGAAGAGAGAGCGGGGATATGATAGGAACGTATAAAATATTCAGGGGGATTGACAGAGTGGAAACAGACGAAATATCAAACGGAATAGTAAAAGAACGAGGGGACATGGGTGGAAGCTGGAAACTCAGATGCGTCACAGGGATGTTAGGAAGTTTTCTTTAAGCGTGAGAGTAATGGAAAAATGGAATGCACTTAAGGAACAAGTTGTGGAAGCAAATACTATTCATAATTTTAAAACTAGGTATGATAGGGAAATAGGACCGGAGTCATTGCTGTAAACAACCGATGGCTCGAAAGGCGGGATCTAAGAGTCAATGCACGATCCTGCAGACACAAATAGGTGAGAACACACATACACACAGTAGTTAGTAACAGTTAAGAGGCGGGCCTAAAGAGCAGAGCTCAACCCCCCGCAAACACAACTAGGTGAGTACATAATGTATTCCCGATGAACAAGAAGGGTGATAGACAAGAGACACTGAACTACAGGCCAGTGTCGCTAACTTGCATACCATGCAAGCTGATGGAGAAGATTGTGTGAAAAAGTCTAGTGGAACTTTTGTACCAAAGAACTTTGTAACACAAGCTACAAGATGACCTAGACAAACTGAAGTAATGGTACAACAAATGGCTGTTGAAGTTCAACCCGAGTAAATGCAAAGTAATGAAAATAGGTAGTGGAAATAGGAGGCCAGACACAGGATACAGAATAGGAGATGAAGTCCTTCATGAGGACATGATGGAGAAGATTGTGTGAAAAAGTCTAGTGGAACTTTTGTAGCGAAAGAACTTTGTAATACAATATCAGCATGGGTTCAGGGATGGCAAATTATGCCTCACAGAATTAAGTGAGTTCTATGACCAGGAAACAAGACTCAGGCAAGATAGAGAAGGCTTGGCAGACTGCATATTTTTGGATTGCCAGAAAGCCTTTGACACAGTACCACAAAAGAGACCAGTGCACAAACTGGAGATGCAGGCAGGGGTGATAGGGAAGGTACTCCATTGGATTAGGGAGTACCTAAGCAACAGAAGACAGCGAGTTACTGTGAGGAGTGAGGTCTCAGATTGGCGAGAAGTCACCAGTGGAGTTCCACAGGGATCAGTCCTTGGACCTGTACTGTTCCTAATACATGTAAATGATCTCCCAGAGGTAATAGACTCGTTCCTCTACACGTTTGCTGATGATGCAACAATTATGAGGAGGATTAAGACGGAGGAAGATAGCATGAGGCTACAAGATGACCTAGACAAACTGAAGTAATGGTCCAACAAATGGCTACTAAAGTTCAACCCAAGAAAATGTAAGTTAATGAAACTAGGAAATGGGAGGCCAGACACAGGATACTGAATGGGAGATGAAGTCCTTCATGAAGCGAACAGAGAGAAAGATCTACGAGTTGATATCACGCCAAACCTGTCTCCTGAAAGAATAGGAATTATAAGAAAACAGCCATTATTCCATTATGATTATAGAGCACTTGTCTCCTGAAGCTAACATCAAAAGAATAACATCAGCGGCGAATGCAAGACTGGCTAGCATCAGAACTGCCTTCAGGAACCTGTGTAAGCAATCATTCAGAACCTTCTATACCACATATGTAAGACCAATCTTGGAGTGTGCGGCCCCAACATGGAGCCCGTACCTTGTCAAGCACAAGACGAAGCTGGAAAAATTTCAAAGGAATGCCACAAGGCTAGTTAGTCCCAGAACTAACATGCATGAGTTATGCGGAAAGGCTACGTGAACTGCACCTCACGTCGCTGGAAGACAGAAGAGCTCGGCGAGACATGATCACCACATACAAAACTCTCAGGGGAATTGACAGGGTAGACAAGGCTGGATTATTTAACACGGGTGGTGCACGCACAAGTGGGACACAGGTGGAAACTGAGTACCCAAATGAGCCACAGAGACATTAGAAAGAAATTTTTCAGAGTCAGAGTAGTTAGTAAATGGAATGCACTAGGATGAGATGTGGTGGAGGCTGACTCCATTCACAGTTTCAAATGTAGATATGACAGAGCCCATTAGGCTCAGGAACCTGTACACCAGTTGATGTACTGGGTTGGAAGGCGGGACTAAAGAGCCAGAGCTCAACCCTTACAAACACATTTAGGTGAGTATACACACACACACACACTCATGTAGGCCACGCCCATCCCCTGAGGTGGGCCACGCCCAACCCCTGAGGTGGACCACGCCCATCCCCTGAGGTGGGCCACGCCCATCCATTGAGGTGGGCCACGCCCAGCCCCTGAGGTGGGCCACGCCCAGCCCCTGAGGTGGGCCACGCCCAGCCCCTGAGGTGGGCCACGCCCAGCCCCTGAGGTGGGCCACGCCCAGCCCCTGAGGTGGGCCACGCCCAGCCCCTGAGGTGGGCCACGCCCAGCCCCTGAGGTGGGCCACGCCCAGCCCCTGAGGTGGGCCACGCCCAGCCCCTGAGGTGGGCCACGCCCAGCCCCTGAGGTGGGCCACGCCCAGCCCCTGAGGTGGGCCACGCCCAGCCCCTGAGGTGGGCCACGCCCAGCCCCTGAGGTGGGCCACGCCCAGCCCCTGAGGTGGGCCACGCCCAGCCCCTGAGGTGGGCCACGCCCAGCCCCTGAGGTGGGAGGTGGGCCACGCCCAGCCCCTGAGGTGGGCCACGCCCAGCCCCTGAGGTGGGCCACGCCCAGCCCCTGAGGTGGGCCACACCCAGCCCCTGAGGTGGGCCACGCCCAGCCCCTGAGGTGGGCCACGCCCAGCCCCTGAGGTGGGCCACGCCCAGCCCCTGAGGTGGGCCACGCCCAGCCCCTGAGGTGGGCCACACCCAGCCCCTGAGGTGGGCCACACCCAGCCCCTGAGGTGGGTCACACCCAACCCCTGAGGTGGGCCACGCCCAGCCCCTGAGGTGGGTCACACCCAGCCCCTGAGGTGAGCCACGCCCAGCCCCTGAGGTGGGTCACACCCAGCCCCTGAGGTGGGCCACACCCAACCCCTGAGGTGGGTCACGCCCAGCCCCTGAGGTGGGTCACGCCCACCCCCTCACATCATCTCCGACTGGGCATCACAGATAGAGTTTTCCCATCGTCCGAACAGCTTCTTAACACATGGTGGAATCTCAGGCGTGTGAGAGCCCTTAAGCCACCTCAGTGTGCTCCCGAACAAACCATTTTGATCCTTGATGACCTGCTGGACGGTCAGTTCCCTGTCACTACAATCAACATGACACATCATCTCGTGCCATTTCTGCCAATCTTGATTAGTCACATGAAGAATGCCATACACTATTACTAATGATGACCCAATAATCACCATTCCCATGAAAAGCTTCACTACCATACTAACTGTGCAGAAGATTACTCTTTTCACCCTGGAGCTGTGGGTGCTATCATCGGTGGTGCGGTGGGTGTTATCATCGGTGGTGCGGTGGGTGTTATCATCGGTGGAGCAGTAGCTGTTATCATCGATGGTGCAGTAGCTGCTATCATCGGTGGAGCGGTGGGTGATATCCTAAACACATTATACACCGAAACAATTCTCTTCACTACCAGATGTCTTGTCCGCCAAGTCCTCGCCGTAGACGGTGCCACCTCTCAATCTCATTTTGGATCTTTCCGACTGTTGTTGTACACGAAAAGAATACATACTTCCACGTGGCGACGCTGCCTCTACAGTGTTCTATCACGGATACTGACAATTTAGTTAGGTTGGATAGTTATGGGAAGACGGAGGAAAGCATCAAGAAGCGTGTGAGAGTTACCGTTGCAATAGTCACTTGAGAGCAATACAGTGCAATAGTAACATAACGGAAGTATAGAGTAATTTACTCAGGTTACATTTGATCTCACCACCGCAGTTGTTTACGTAAATAAGAGAGTTAGTGAAATAGAGCCTAGAGCCACCCCTAGTGACAGCTATAGAGCCTTGAGCCACCACTAGTATCATGCATCGGGAACACAGGTGGAAACTGAGTGCCCAAATGAGCCATTAGATACATTAGAAAGACGTTTTTCAGTGTCGGAGTAGTTGGCAAATGGAATGCATTAGGCAGTGATGTGGTGGAGGCTGACTCCATACACAGTTTCAAGTGTAGATATGATAGAGGCTAGTAGGCTCAGGAACCTGTACACCAGTTGATTGACAGTTGAGAGGCGGGACTAAAGTGCCAGAGTTCAACCCCCGCAAGCACAACTAAGTGACTACACACACACACCCACCCACACACACACACACACCCACACCCAGACAAACGCTGCGTGTGTGTGTGTGTGCGTGTGAAAGCATAAGAGCTGCCAGCCAGAGAGTTGAGGCAGGTCAGGGAGCATAGGATGCTCTCAGAAGCCAAGTTTACTCTCCTACCTTTGATCTCGCGGGGACAAGATGCAGCATCAGACGCCTGTCGCTAATATTTCGCTCACGCCGCTAGATTTATCGGCCCCAACTTGCTCGTGGGTTTATTTCAGTACTTCCACAGCAGTCGTGTATGTGAGGGCCTTCGATTTTAGAAGGTTAAAAGGTAGTTACCAACCAGAAACACAGCGCTAAGATCATTGTTCCATATGGTGACCTGTATCTCGTTATTTGGTGGAAATTGCTTGAGAAAAGCTTGGCTCAAAGCGCCGAGCTCTTGAAAAGACGCGACAAGGCAATTTAATGACTCTATGGCACTTGCAAGGGATTATGAGGATAATGAGCTGGATATGAGGACAAGAAGCTGGGATATGAGGACAAGGAGCTGGGATATGAGGACAAGGAGCTGGGATATGAGGACAAGGTGCTCGGATATGAGAACAAGGCTGGGATATGAGGAGGGACTAGGATATGAGGACAAGGTGCTGGGATATGAGGACAAGGACTAGGATATGAGGAAAAGCTGGAGTATTAAGACAAGGAGCTGGGGTATGAGGACAAGGAGCTGGGATATGAGGACAAGGAGCTGGAGTATTAAGACAAGGTGCTGGGATATGAGGACAAGGAGCTGGGATATGAGGACAAGGAGCTGGGATATGAGGACAAGTAACTGGGATACGAGGACAAGTAACTGGGATACGAGGACAAGGAACTAGAATAACAGGACAAGGAGCTGAGATAAGACAAAGGTGAGGAACGATCGACAACCTCTTGGATCATCTGGAGATCAGAACAGCACCTATACGAAGCGAATCCGGTGCCATACAGACCAATCCAACTGATTGGAACGAAGCCTCGCTGATTTCCCCGTAACGAGACCACCTCCGCGTCGAGTAGACGAGAGCGAAGAGGAGAATCGAACCCTTGATTGGCTGCGAAGTCGGCCATGATGGAGACTTTCAGCAGACTCTGTGGAAACACAAATGCTTCACCTGAAGCATTTGTGCCCTAAAACCATGCTCCAGTGTCCTTGTCCTCATGTCCTGGGTTCGATCCCAGGCGCCGGCGAGAAACAATGGGCAGAGTGTCTTTCACCCTATGCCCCTGTTACCTAGCAGTAAAATAGGTACCTGGGTGTTAGTCGGCTGTCACGGGCTGCTTCCTCGGGGTGGAGGCCTGGTCGAGGACCGGGCCGCGGGGACACTAAAAGCCCCGAAATCATCTCAAGATAACCTCAAGATAACCAGTTGTATTTTTCTTGCTTGAGGAGGGAAGAATAGCTGTCACCTCTCTGCATCT
Source organism: Procambarus clarkii (assembly GCF_020424385.1). Classification (NCBI taxonomy): domain Eukaryota; kingdom Metazoa; phylum Arthropoda; class Malacostraca; order Decapoda; family Cambaridae; genus Procambarus; species Procambarus clarkii. The sequence goes on from NW_025564146.1 coordinate 40,431, forward strand.
TTCATTCCCCGGATTTTAGCCACAAAATCTACATGAAATTATGTGTACAGTTTACATATGACACTGGAAGATGTGAAACTGGAATGACTTTCATGCTAGTAATTTTTTTTTTTTTTTTTTTTATTATTTTCTACCACAGACGTGGCCAGACATTTACAATGCTAACCAGAATATATACATTTTCTTCTGTCCTCCATGGACAGGGTTAGAGAAGTGTTAAACATATAGTTCAAGGGTTTATTGAACACTCAACCACAGAAGGTGATTCGGTGCTTTTAAAATGCTAAGCTAACCTACATACGTAAATACATAGATACACAGATTTACGTATACCCTACATAAAGTGTTAGATGTGTCTTTTACATAGTGTCATTAATGTGCATTCACAAATGCTAGTAATAACAACCTCACTAACAACCTCAGGTGTAGGTTTAGTGACAACCTAAACAACCCAGGATGTAGGCGATGAGTCACAATAACGGGGCTGAAGTATGTTGACCAGACCACACACTAGAAGGTGAAGGGACGACGACGACGTTTCGGTCCGTCCTGGACCATTCTCAAGTCGATCGACTTGAGAATGGTCCAGGACGGACCGAAACGTCGTCGTCCCTTCAATTTCTAGTGTGTGGTCTGGTCAACATCCCAGGATGTATCACACAACACAATAGTCACCCAGCGGATGTCGAAGTGGATTTGCTAAGGAGCAAAAGACGGAAACAAGGTTATGAGAACATTTTTCAAGGAGGAAAATATATTTTGAGGAGTGCGGTGGTATCGAACCCGGATCCTGGGATGTCTCCCAAGACGCACGCTAGCGTCTTCGAAGGACCCAGGATGTGGGTTCATCCTGGGATGGGATGTCATCCACGTCTAGTTCCAATCCTTCGTTATCACTACAGGCGTCACTGGTTTCAAATTGATTGTTATCACAATCGCTTTCATCATCATCTCCACTACAATGTTCCTTCAAGACGAGAACTTGTACTGGACAGTAGAGCGAACGTCTCGTTTCATGCAGGTCAGCGTTCAATCCCCCGAGACCGTCCACAAGTGGTTGGGCACCATTCCTTTCCCTCACCGTCCCATCCCAAATTCTTATCCTGACCCCTTCCAAGTGCTATATAGTCGTAATGGCTTGGCGCTTTCCCCCCTGATAATTCTCTTCCCTTCCTGGATGGATTTGAGGAAAGTAGAACAGTGCAAACTGGAACTAGCAGGTCCATTGTTCATCACAATGAAATGTGTGAAGTAAAACATGTGTATGGGGCAAGTAACAAAGTCAGTAGACTAACAGATGTTGTCACAGCTCGTATAAGACTTGGCTACAAGTATCTCTGGCAGTTCGGCTTGTATAGGGATCTAGATGAAGTAAAGTGTAAAGTGTGTGGACATAGACAGGGACACACACTCGAACACTATATCTTGGATTGTAGTCAAATTGAGCCATTTAGAGATAAATCTAAGCTCACTCTGTATGATATGGCAACCTATCTTATTACCAAGGATAAAATACCTGAAATCCTTGTACTGTATCCATATTTCGCTTCCAGTAGATGAACGACATATGAGATGAAGAAACAAGTAGTGTATTGTGAGGACTAATAATAAACAGAAGCTCCCCTATGACTATCTCCATTGGTCAAACTATTATGTATTAGCGATAAGACCTACCATTAATGTTTAATGACTTACTGTAAATATATAGCCCTTGAAATAGCACTTTCTCTGTAACTATCTTCCTATCTTGAGGTTATCTTGAGATGATTTCGGGGCTTTTTAGTGTCCCCGCTGCCCGGTCCTCGACCAGGCCTTCACCCCCAGGAAGCAACCCGTGACAGCTGACTAACACCCAGGTACCTATTTTACTGCTAGGTATCAGGGGGCATAGGGTGAAAGAAACTCTGCCCATTGTTTCTCGCCGGCGCCTGGGATCGAACCCAGGACCACAGGATCACAAGTCCAGCGTGCTGTCCGCTCGGCCGACCGGCTCCCTAGCTGACATTGTAACTATAAGGTGTGAAGGATAGATGAAATTGTTTATGTAATAATCTAAGATGAGGTCTGATAAAGACCTTTTGTGCCCTCTGTAAAGCTTTTTGCGCTACCGCTCACAGGATGGGTATGGGGTGCACAATAAACTAGCCCCCTCTGGAGGCAACAATAAAAAATCAATCCCATAACCGTACTCCAAAGCTTTTCTCATATATATATATATATATATATATATATATATATATATATATATATATATATATATATATATATATATATATATATATATATATATATATATATATATATATATATATATATATATGAGAAAAGTTACTGCAACACACACACAAACCGGATCGGAGCCCAATAGGCTCAGGAATCTGTACACCAGTTGATTGACGGTTGAGAGGCGGGACCAAAGAGCCAGAGCTCAACCCCCGCAAACACAACTAGGTGAGTACAACTAGGTGAGTACACACACACACACACACACACACACAGTGAGTTATCGAACACTCAACATCCTAAGGTGAACACGACGTGATATCCATATGCAGGCGATGAGTCACAATAACGTGGCTGAAGTATGTTGACCAGACCACACACTAGAAGGTGAAGGGACGACGACGACGTTTCGGTCCGTCCTGGACCATTCTCACAATCGACTTGAGAATAGTCCAGGACGGACCGAAACGTCATCGTCCCTTCACCTTCTAGTGTGTGGTCTGGTCAACGACGTGATAATGGCCCAAAACTAACCGAAACGTCGTCACTTTCAATATTTTCAGATGTGTGAGTTATGTGTCAAAAATTGTCACTCTCATGATAATGACTTATCGTTTACACATATGGTGACCTAAGTGCTTTGACAACATCAAATTACAAGTGATGTAGAGGAGAGACGTGAGGAGGAAATGAACAATTCCCCAAGGGCCGTGACGAGGATTCGAACCTGCGTCCGGGAGCATCCCAGACGCAGCCTATCGTAGCTCAGTCGATTAAGAACAGCGTCTGGGATGCTCCCGGACGCAGGTTCGAATACTAGGCAGTAATCCCAGTTTGTGTACTGTCAACAGGTAGGAGAGACAGCCAGGAGCTGAAAAAAATCCAGAATTATGAATTTTTCTGTATATGGATTAAGAAAAATATGATCATAAAAAGTTTTAGGAGAGAGGTGGTGTTGTAAGTTGCAGTACCAAACCGTGCAACTCCACTACGGGCTCACCATAGCCCGTGCTACTTGGAACCTTTTGTTCTAGGTAGCGAATCTTGAACAACAACAACCAAACCATGTATATAGGTGATAGTGGTGATTGTGGTGGTGATGGGGCCCAAGAATGGGGCGTCAATGGGATGGGGGGGGAGAAAATAATGGAGGAATGGGTGGTCCTGTCGTTATCTCTCCCTCTTATAAGACAATATATAACCCGTGAAGAGTCTCTCAGATGACATCCTTCCTGATAAGGAATTAATATGGAAGCTTGCTCCGTCGCTGGAGTTAAAAGCCTAATCAGTTGACCAGACCACACACTAGTAAGTGAAGGGACGACGACGACGACGTTTCGGTCCGTCTTGGACCATTCTCAAGTCGATTGTCAAAAACCTAATGATTTATGTCTGGCAGGCAGATGGACCCACATACAGTGAGTGATCGTGAGTCACAGTATCCTTCTAGCTCTGAGTACTGGTGAGTGAAAATGAGTCTCCCTCTTGGTTGAAATTACCAATAACAATGAACAAATAATATATCACAGACTATGGTTGTTCGTAAGTTTGCAAGATTATGGTACAGAAGTATACTGGTACTCCTTAGAAGAATCCTTAGATCTTAGAGAATCCTTAGATCTTAGAGAATCCTTAGATCTTAGAGAATCCTTAGATCTTAGAAGAATCTTGCTAAGTTCACATATGTCTCTTGACCTTGCCACATATCCTTATGTATCCATTACGTTTAAAATTGTGATTTATATAGGGGGTTTAAAGTGTGGTTTGACTCTGAAACACAAAAGTGTTGGCGTATATCGAGGGTTTAGAGACAGTTTGCTTCCTATATACCACCTCCTGAAGTTCAGACTGTGTGGAACAGTTGACTGGGAGTGTCAGGATCTTTATATGACATCCTTGAAGTAGATAAGACACGTTGAGACTGTTCTCAAGATACAAGTTGAAATGTCAAGTTCAATCTCAATCTCAGGTAATGCATTTTGTCTCATGATTATCTCAAGATATATCTCTTGAGATATATATCTCAAGATATATATCAGGTTATCTCAAGATAACCTCAAGATGATGTGTAGTTGGTGATACATTAGGTTGTTTAGGAACTTGTGAGTAAAAAGTGCAATTCTGATAAGGTGAGGGGGTGGGATAAGTCAACCCGTTCTCGCAAATTCGTAAAGTCAATATTGACTTATTAACTACGTGCATAGGTGATATACTAAACATAATAGATACCCTTAAAAAGATTCATAGAAAACACCGACCTTACCTAACCTTGTTAGTATCTTAAGATAAGGATCTTATTGCTTCGTAATTACAATTATTACTTAACCTATACCTATTATAGGTTAGGTAATAATTGTAATTACGAAGCAATAAGATGCTTATCTTAACATACTAAGTAGGTTAGGTAAGGTCGGTGCTTTCTATGAATCTTTTTATGGGTATCTATTATGTTAAGTATGTCACCTATGCACATATTTAATAAGTCAATATTGACTTATTAAATTTGCGAGAACGGGTTGGATAAGTAGAGTACAGTATACAATATACAGTATACAGTATACAGAATACTAAGAGGAAACACAAACCGTAACTGTCTCTATTTTCCGCTTGTTACAACTTGTAATAAAGTTGTTACATCTTGGCTTAACGTGTTTATGACGTATTAGAACGTTGTTACAACTTGCTATATTGGTTGTTATAACTGGTTAGGAGGTGTTAAAACTTGTTCGAACGTTGTACCAACGTCGTAGTTTCAGTGTGTGTTTGGCGGGATATACTAAGAGGCTGAACGTGAAATAACTAGTTTTGTAAAGTTAGTTTTGTAAAGACATTGTTTACATTGATGTTAGTAAGAAGGTCAATGGGACCTCTTTCTCTTACTAGTCTGACTCTTGTTATTATACCAAAGACTGCAAGGAATTGGCCCCTAATACTGATACTGTGGTGTGTGTGTGTGTGTGTGTGTGTGTGTGTGTGTGTGTGTGTGTGTGTGTGTGTGTGTGTGTACTCACCTAGTTGTACTCACCTAGTTGTGCTTGCGGGGGTTGAGCTCTGGCTCTTTGGTCCCGCCTCTCAACCGTCAATCAACTGGTGTACAGGTTCCTGAGCCTACTGGGCTCTATCATATCTACACTTGAAACTGTGTATGGAGTCAGCCTCCACCACATCACTTCCTAATGCATTCCATTTGTTAACCAAATGGGTGTGTCTGTGTGTGTGTGTGTGTGTGTGTGTGTGTGTGTGTGTGTGTGTGTGTGTGTGTGTGTGTGTGTGTGTGTGTGGTGTGTGTGTGTGTATTCTCCTAGTTATATTCACCTAGTTGTGCTTGCGGGGGGCTGAGCTCTTTCGGCCCGCCTTTCAACTGTCAATCAACTGTTACTAACTACTAAGTAACTCATTTTTATAGTTACTTTTTCTAAATTACCCCTGATGATATATCTTTTTTTCATACCTGGTCACATATCATCTTCCATACCTGCTAATCTATCTTCTTTCAAATAAGACAAGATATTTTTCTGCATATCTAGCAAATTAGCAAGTTTAAACTTTTAAAATTTAAACTTCAAATCACAGACGCTACCTAATGGGGTATTGTTATAGACAGAACTGTCTAACCTAACCTAACCTAACCTAACCTAACCTAACCTAACCTAACCTAACCTAACCTAACCTAACCTAACCTAACCTATCTCAACCTAACCTAACCTAACCTAACCTAACCTAACCTAACCTAACCTAACCTAACCTATCTCAACCTAACCTAACCTAACCTAACCTAACCTAACCTAACCTAACCTAACCTAACCTATCTCAACCTAACCTAACCTAACCTAACCTAACCTAACCTAACCTAACCTAACCTAACCTAACCTATCTCAACCTAACCTAACCTAACCTAACCTAACCTAACCTAACCTAACCTAACCTAACCTAACCTATCTCAACCTAACCTAACCTAACCTAACCTAACCTAACCTAACCTATCTCAACCTAACTTAACCAAACTTAACATAACCTAATTCACCCTAACATAATATAATTCACCCCTTAACCTGATTTGAAGTTTGAAGAGCTATTTTCAACATTTTGAGCGGGAACCCCTTGAGAATTTTTTTTTACCTGAATTTACCCGATCGGCATCACCTCCGGCGGCCTCGACGGGGACAGGAAAGCCGGCGGCTTGTCAGACATGGCTCTCAATAAAAATCATGATAAATATATCAGTGCAATATATACGTAATAGTAGCTATATAGTAGAAAAATTATATAAGTAGAAAACAGTAGTAGAAAGATGTAGATAGTTGTTATTAAAGTTCAGTTATTTACCGAGAGAGCTTCTGGTCCCTGCCGTCAGTGGCGTGGTGATCGCGCATGTATATGGTCCACTAATTGCCAGGCTGAGGACGTGACGGGCCTTGTGATTGGTGTAGAGGGCGGTGAGGGAAGAAGAGGGGGGGAGGGGGAAGAGGGGATAGGGAGAAGGGGGGGGGGGGGGGTAGGGTGTTTATTTAGTGTAATCCTAGTTAGAGGGGGGGGAGGGAGGGGGTAGATTACCCTCGAGTCATGGGTGGGTTTTTATTAGCCTGTGTTAGAAGATGAGTCGCCGGCAATAAGTTCCAGTTACCACAGGTGAGAGCAAGACAGCAGAGGGAATACAGATGGCCGCAGGTGCTGGGAAAGGTGAGCAAAGGTGAATACAGAAGTCCCACAGGTGACTACCGACCGTCCGGGGTCACAGGTTAACTCACATCTCACTCTACGACAAGAGACTTGAGGCGTCAGGTCGGGCTGTAGGTGAGCAAGTGTGAATACACAAGAGTGTATGAGTGGTAGAGTTAGTGTCAGAGTAGTTAACAGGTGGAATGCATTAGTCAGTGATGTGGTGGAGGCTGACTCCATACACAGTTTCAAGTGTAGGTATGATAAGAGCCCAGTAGGCTCAGGAACCTGTACACCTGTTGATTGACAGTTGAGAGGCGGGACCAAAGAGCCAGAGCTCAACCCCCGCAAGCACAACTAGTTAAGTACAAGACTGAAGGGCACTCTACCGGCCAATGTCGAATGCTTTCTGACAACCAGTGAAGAGTCAGGTCGCTTAGACCTTATCTTGCTTGATTTCTAGCAAGAAAAGAACATAGCACACATCACACCATGTTGTAGCTCAGTCGATTAAGCTAGCGTTTGGAATGCTCCCGGACGCAGGTTCGAATCCTCATCACGGCCCTTGTGAATTTCTTCATAGCACACATCTGTGCTATGTTCTAGGTGTCCTACCACACCCCTAAACACGACTCTTACTGCCAAGTTAGGATACTTTTATATATATATAGTGGTCAATAATTCAGTGGGCCTTCTATCCCCCCCCTTTTTAAACATACAGAAACGACAACATTCCCATTTCTAAAACCATGTAACATCTGCTGATTCAACTATTTCCCGACACCACAACACAATATAAAAAAAGGAACCTCGTATATTCTTGGCCACCTTCTCCTCTTCATCACAAAAGTCGGGCAATGTACCAACATCTTGAAGGATGGGAGGGGGAGGGGGGGGGGAGGGGAGGGATAATGGAGTACCAAGATATATAAAAGTGGATAATTCACTGGACTAGCAACAGCAAGTCTATATCGTCGTCAGCCACCGGGGGAACTGATTATATATCAGAGGCGTAGCAACAGTCGTTTATATATTCACCTTCGAGAGCACAGATTAATATACTAATTACGCAGGTTCGAATCCTCGTCACGGCCCTTATGGATTTGTTCATTTTATTACGACGTAGCTTTACAGAAGGGTTAATATAATTAATATATTGTATCTTCTCTCCTTATATATAGGGAGCCGGTCGGCCGAGCGGACAGCACGCTGGACTTGTGATCCTGTGGTCCCGGGTTCGATCCCGGGCGCCGGCGAGAAACGATGGGCAGAGTTTCTTTCACCCTATGCCCCTGTTACCTAGCAGTAAAATAGGCACCTGGATGTTAGTCAGCTGTCACGGGCTGCTTCCTGGGGGTGGAGGCCTGGTCGAGGACCGGGCCGCGGGGACACTAAAGCCCCGAAATCATCTCAAGATAACCTCAAGAAGAAGATATATATGTAACTGATGATTTCTATATTATATATCAATTTAAAGCTCTTATCACGGGGATTTGAGATTACCAGTTTTCTGAAGGAATTGGGTTCTAGGCTAACTGAAACAACAAGAGACCCAAGAGCTGCCAGCTGAGAGAGAGAGGGGACGGGGGGAGAGGGAGGAGAGAGGGGAGGGGAGGGAGAGGGAGAGGGAGGAGAGAGAGGGAGAGAGAGAGCGGAGAGGGGAGAGAGAGAGAGATAGAGCAGAGGGAGGGTAGGGCGAGAGAGAGAGGAGGAGAGAGAGAGAGAGAGAGGGAGGGGGGGGGAGAGGAGAGAGGAGAGAGGAGAGGAGGGGATGAGAGGAGAGAGCGAGAGAGATGGAGAGAGAGGAGAGAGAGAGAGAGCGAGGAAGAGAGGAGAGAGGAGAGATGGAGAGAGAGGGGAGGAGACGAGATGAGAGAGAGGAGAGAGAGAGAGGGAGGGAGGGAGGGAGGGAGGAGGGAGGGAGAGAGAGAGAGGGAGGGAGGGGAGAGGGGAAGGTCAGAGGGTAGACACAGAGCTGGGAGAGTCCCAGCAAACCATTTGTTTCATGTAATGTCAACATTGTCAAGCGAGAGGGGAGGGGTTGTTTGTCCTTTGTAGAGAGGGGAGGGGTTTTCCTTGTAGAGGAGGGGAGGGGTTGTCCTTGTAGTAGAGGGGAGGGAGGGTTGTCCTTGTAGAGAGGGGAGGGGTTTTTCCTTGTAGAGAGGGATGGGTTTCCTTGTAGAGAGGGGGGGGTTTGTCCTTGTAGAGAGGGGAGGGAGTTTGTCCTTGTAGAGAGGGGAGGGGTTGTCCTTTATAGAGAGGGGAGGTTGTCCTTGTAGAGAGGGGGGGAGAGAGGGTTGTCCTTGTAGAGAGGGGAGGGGTTGTCCTGGTAGAGAGGGGAAGGGAGGGGGGTTGCTTGTAGAGAGGGGAGGGGTTTGTCCTTTTAGAGAGGGGGAGGGGTTGTCCTTGTAGAGAGGGGAGGGAGGGTTGTCCTTGTATAGAGGGGAGGGTTTGTCTTGTAGAGAGGGGAGGGGTTGTCCCTTGTAGCGAGGGGAGGGGTTGTCCTTGTTGAGAGGGGAGGGAGTGTTTTGTCCTTGTAGAGAGGGGAGGGGTTGTCCTTGTAGAGAGGGGAGGGGTTGTCCTTGTAGAGAGGGGAGGGGTTGTCCTTGTAAGAGGGAGGGAGGGTTTTGTCCTTGTGAGAGGGGAGGGGTTGTCCTTGTAGAGAGGGGAGGGGTTGTCCTTTGTAGA
>NW_025564146.1:55000-80679 GCF_020424385.1 Procambarus clarkii
TCTTTATTATTGTGAAATTCAAAATTTAGACACATAATAACTTATAATATATATTATAAAATATATTATCATATGCTGTATACTCAAGGTCATGAAAATCTAAAATCAATTTAGATTTAGAAGCTACATTAATCAGATTTAAAAACCATCTCACGTGTCAAGTGCAGAATCAGAATGTATGTTCATATCAACTTATACAAATTATTACACAGGTGATGAATTCAATTTCTGAATTAAACAGGTGATGAAACTTAATGGCTGAATTAAACAGGTGATGAAACTTAATGGCTGAATTAAACAGGTGATGAAACTTAATGGCTGAATTAAACAGGTGATGAAACTTAATGGCTGAATTAAACAGGTGATGAAACTTAATGGCTGAATTAAACAGGTGATGAAACTTAATGGCTGAATTAAACAGGTGATGAAACTTAATGGCTGAATTAAACAGGTGATGAAACTTAATGGCTGAATTAAACAGGTGATGAAACTTAATGGCTGAATTAAACAGGTGATGAAACTTAATGGCTGAATTAAACAGGTGCACATTTATCGACATCAACCCTAACACTGTTTCCATAAAGTAACGTTTAGATTACAAGATTCAAGAACATTACTGGACGATCATCTTGAGGTTATCTTGAGATGATTTCGGGGCTTTAGTGTCTCCGCGGCCCGGTCCTCGACCAGGCCTCCACCCCCAGGAAGCAGCCCGTGACAGCTGACTAACACCCAGGTACCTATTTTACTGCTAGGTAACAGGGGACGGTTATAATCACTTCAGACATAGTTCAGATAACATAGATCTGACTTCAGTAGTGATTGAAATTACTCAATGCTCGAAATTACTCAATACTCGATATTACGAGTACTCAATATTTTTCAATAGTACTATTTGAGTCAATTGTACTCAATATTTTTATTCTATATATTGTTGACCTGCTGCAAAATTATATATGTCGCTCATTCTTAAATTGTGAGAGAGAGAGAAGATAAGAATGAGAGAATATCACCCATTCAGTTTGCTGGACACTCAGTATGAGTATGAAGCATTATGAAGATAATGAGTAACCCATACTCAGTATGAGTATTTCCATATATTTCTTCGACTCACTTGAATTCCCAGCTTCCCTTCAATGTCCTCTCGTCCAACGTTCAGTTTAAAGACACTGTACTTTTCCATCTTGTCCCTGTATCTTGTATGTAGTGATTATATCCCATCTGCTCTTTCTCTATTCTTCAAGAGTTGTGAGACTGAGTTTCCCCTTAACCTGTCCTCGTAAAAATACAAACCTTTGCACTTTTTTCAAATTCAGTTTTGTTTCAGGACTTGTGAAATGTTAGTGAAATTTTAAGTATACTAATATTAATCCCAAATAAGCTATATAAATTGTCTTGAATCATTATTTAGGTCTTTTAAATAGTGTTCAAACGTTTGCAAGGGCGCCTGACAGCTGGGTGGACAGCGCTTCGGATTTGTAGTTCTGAGGTTCCGGGTTCGATCCCCGGTGGAGGCAGAGACAAATGGACAAAAATGTTTCTTTCACCCTGATGCCCCTGTTCACCTAGCAGTAAATGGGTATATACCTGGGAGTTAGACAGCTGCTACGGGCTGCTGGTTCCTGGGGGTGTGGAACAAAAAGGAGGCCTGGTCGAGGACCGGGCCGAGTGGACACTAAGCCCCGAAATAACCTCAAGATAACTCCAAGAAGATAGCCTACCATATCATGCTGATGTTCCCCTGATTATATCTGCCTCTGGAGTTATCTCTGATTATATCTGCTGGAATTATATCCATTCCTAAATATGTCTCTATTTGTGATTTCTGTCGATGCCTAGCATTCCCATATGGGGAATACAGGTCCTTCTGCTCTCCTACCTCCCTTTCACATCATTACCTTACACTTGTTATGGGTTCAACTCTACCAACCATTGAGTTTTAAGCTCATTGACAGAAACCCATATAATAATAATCATCATTTCAAAGTTCAATCGCAAGTCTCCATTGTCAAATTCAATGGCAGAAAACAGAAATAATCGTGTAGGAAACTTGTTGCGTCTTGGTTTAGAGAAACAAAGACAGGAATAGTGAGAACAACTCACACACACACACACACACACACACACACACACACACACACACACACACACACACACACACACACACACACACACACACACCAGGCAGAAACAAATGGGCAAAGTTTCTTTCACCCTGAATGCCCCTGTTACCTAGCAGTAAATAGGTACCTGGGAGTTAGTCAGCTGTCACGGGCTGCTTCCTGCTGTGTGGTGTGTGTGTGTGTGTGTGTGTGTGTGTGTGTGTGTGTGTGTGTGTGTGTGTGTGTGTGTGTGTGTGTGTGTATGTGTGTATATGTGTGTGTGTGGTGTGGGAAAAAAAGTAGTAGTAGAAACAGTTGATTGGCAGTTGAGAGACGGGCCGAAAGAGCAGAGCTCAACCCCCGCAAGCACAACTAGGTGAATACACACACACACACACACACACAAACACACACACACACACACACACACACTAAGCCATGATGACAACTCCACTTTTAAATGTGTATACGACTCCTAATGTCTGTCATCGTGTCGAAGTAATTACGGTGCGCGCGAGCGTGGAGAAGGCAGGAACATACCCTAAAACAATACATGTGTCCAACTTGACGGACACACACACACACACACACACACACACACACACACACACACACACACAAACACACACACACACACAAACACACACACACACACACACACACACACACACACACACACACACACACACACCAGGTAGCGTGAGAGGTATATACAGCATATAAGATAAACACAACCCAGAAAAAACTTTCAAGACAGTGAATAAGCTGATCGTGAGATTCAACTACCACCTTAGGAGGGGGATTTGAAGAAAACATTTTCTTTAATTTGTCTTCGAGCAAAATAGAATTCTTGCTGAAATCGACAAAATCTGGTTTGGTGTTAGAGTTTGGCTCTGATATTTTACAAGGAGAGAGAAGAGGGGGCTGACTGCCTGTTCCTTGGCTATCGGAAAGCGTTTGATACAGTTCAACACAGGAAGATATTAAACAAGAAGCATGTTGGAATATCATGAAACCTGCTTTGGACAGATGAGGGAATACCTCTCGGATAGGAAACAAATGAGCCCAGTGAGAGACGTCAGATTAGCAATGGCTCACGAGGGAGTTAACACATCAGAAATACCTGCATTAAACCAATCATTCATTGCAAATACCTACATTAAACCAATCATTAATTACAAATACCTGCATTAAACCAATCATTAATTTCAAATACCTACATTAAACCAATCATTCGTTGCAAATACCTACATTAAACCAATCATTTATTGCAAATACCTGCATTAAACCAATCATTTATTGCAAATACCTACATTAAACCAATCATTTATTGCAAATACCTGCATTAAACCAATCATTTATTGCAAATACCTACATTAAACCAATCATTAATTGCAAATACCTACATTAAACCAATCATTAATTGCAAATACCTGCATTAAACCAATCATTAATTGCAAATACCTGCATTAAACCAATCATTAATTGCACATACTTGCATTAAACCAATCCTTAATTGCAAATACCTACATTAAACCAATCATTTATTGCAAATACCTACATTAAACCAATCATTTATTGCAAATACCTACATTAAACCAATCATTAATTGCAAATACCTACATTAAACCAATCATTAATTGCAAATACCTGCATTAAACCAATCATTAATTGCAAATACCTGCATTAAACCAATCATTAATTGCACATACTTGCATTAAACCAATCCTTAATTGCAAATACCTACATTAAACCAAACGAAATTAAGAGATAGGCTCATATCCATGTTTATGGATGACGCAAAAATAATGAAAAAAATCTAAATTGATAAAGAAAACAATAAGTATGCAGATGAATACACAGAGATGGGTCTTACACGGATTTTAATGTTAGATAACTGTCCCTTTGAATTCAACCCTGAAAAGTGCAAAGTTATTAAGTTAGAAGTGTAAACAAAGAAACCTCAACATAAGTGTGGCACAAAGAGGAGGAAACCTCCATAAAATATGTGACTTAGAAATATGTGACAGACTTGAGTATGTAGGCCCGGCATGTAGCCCCCTTCAGTATGCAGGCCCGGCATGTAGCCCCCTTCAGTATGCAGGCCCGGCATGTAGCCCCCTTCAGTATGCAGGCCCGGCATGTAGCCCCCTTCAGTATGCAGGCCCGGCATGTAGCCCCCTTCAGTATGCAGGCCCGGCATGTAGCCCCCTTCAGTATGCAGGCCCGGCATGTAGCCCCCTTCAGTATGCAGGCCCGGCATGTAGCCCCCTTCAGTATGCAGGCCCGGCATGTAGCCCCCTTCAGTATGCAGGCCCGGCATGTAGCCCCCTTCAGTATGCAGGCCCGGCATGTAGCCCCCTTCAGTATGCAGGCCCGGCATGTAGCCCCCTTCAGTATGCAGGCCCGGCATGTAGCCCCCTTCAGTATGCAGGCCCGGCATGTAGCCCCCTTCAGTATGCAGGCCCGGCATGTAGCCCCCTTCAGTATGCAGGCCCGGCATGTAGCCCCCTTCAGTATGCAGGCCCGGCATGTAGCCCCCTTCAGTATGCAGGCCCGGCATGTAGCCCCCTTCAGTATGCAGGCCCGGCATGTAGCCCCCTTCAGTATGCAGGCCCGGCATGTAGCCCCCTTCAGTATGCAGGCCCGGCATGTAGCCCCCTTCAGTATGCAGGCCCGGCATGTAGCCCCCTTCAGTATGCAGGCCCGGCAATGACTTACAGTGAAATGGTCCAAGGAACTGAAACTCCCCACATTCAAAGTGCGAAACAGAGGGAGGGGGGGAGGAGACATGTTAACGACATCCTAAATCCTAACAAGAATCAATAGAATTGACCCTGACGCTATCCTTGTAGCTAGAGTGGAACGACAGGAACCAGATATAAAAGACATAAGATGCAAGGAATAATGTTCCCAATGTGTTAGAGTTGTGATCAAAAGGAATGATGCTAAATGTAAACTATATTTATGAATGCATTTGTGTATATAGAGAAATACAAGCATGAAAGCAGGAACACCTTACAAGCATGAGTGTATCACTGAGACTCATATTCATAATACCAAAGGTCCCACAAGCTGCAATGATAAACCCTTTAGACCTGACTATATATATATATATATATATATTGCCTTTGAGTAATGAGACACCGCAAGCAATTTTGAAGCACACGTTATAATGAGCCACCATTGTGCACTGTGGTTGAAACATGTGCAGGGAGCAAATACGACCGGATTATAGAACTCATCAAACGCCATAAAGCTAGCAAACCTGATGATAACTGATAAAGGAATATGATAACTCTCATCGTGAATATCATGATATCCACGAACATCAGAACTGAGAGGAGAAAAACTACCAGACAGGTTCTCAGAAATGTTTACAAGTCAATAAATTTATTCCTGTTCAAAAGAGGGAACTCAGAATGCATCTATGCTTTTACCATAGATATATGAACAGGAAAGGCATTAGAGATAATACAGGAACTCCAGGGAGCAGAGAGAGAGAGAGAGAGAGAGAGAGAGAGAGAGAGAGAGAGAGAGAGAGAGAGAGAGAGAGAGAGAGAGAGAGAGAGAGAGAGAGAGAGAGAGAAAGAGAGAGAGAGAGAGACAGGAGGACCAGGAATAAGTCCCTTAATATGAGAAGCCGATATCAAATACGAAAATAACATAGCCAAGCAAGACCAGAACCAACCCAAGCTGCTCCACCGCCACACACAGAGGTGTCAACGATAATAAAGGAACAGAGGGGGGGGATAATAAATCAACAGATAACGGAACACAACATTAATCGTCAATTACTGTCACTTAAGTCTGTCATGTTCTCCAGCTCCGAACATGTGCACGAAAATGAGCTCGTGACCTTACCATTTTCACCCACTACAGCCTTGACCTTCCGTAAGTTTCGTTCAAAACTAAAATAACTTTTTGTAAGCGAACATTAACAAAGGAGTTAATAGTCTAGTGTACTTTCATGGCCGAAGGTGTTGCCTTTCACAACTAATTAAAAATCAAACCCTAGAATATATTATTTGAACACGATTCGACAAGCAATTTACAACCAGGTTCACCGTCGGTTGTAGAAACGCGACTGGAAGGTAAATTATTTAACATTTATAATGTTTGTAGCTAGAATTTAGATCACAACTAATTGCTTGTATGCTGAATCTGTTAGCCACAACTTAATAGATCTAACAGTGAAGTTGTTTGCTCCCTCAGAGTACATGTAAAGCAAGCAAGCAAGCAAGCAATTGCAGGCGATGAGTCACAATAACGTGGCTGAAGTGACCAGACCACACACTAGAAGGTGAAGGGACGACGACGACGACGTTTCGGTCCGTCCTGGACCATTCTCAAACAATTGATAATTCAGAATACTCACCGAATATTCCACGAACAAAAAAACCAGTATATCCATAAACCAGAAATAAAAAAAACAAGGTTATTTTCTGGTGATTTACACCCAATCTACGAGTAATTTACAGAGCGACAAGAATGTAAATGATCAGAGCCAGATTTACCACAGCGAAGCGAGCGCCATTGAAGCTCCGTTCAAACTACATGAAAAAACCCAATATATCTCTATTAATTCAAAAAAAGGAATACGCTGTAGCAGTTAATACTGGCCGCGGGGCGCCACGTGAACCCTTCTTCCTCAAAACTCTTTTTCATGTACATGTTTTTTTTTTTTACATTTTTATCATTGAAGAATATAGTTTATTGCTGAATCGAACACGGTGATGCCTTGATGTACAGAGGGATAATGACACACGCGCCGCAGTCTGAAATATGCATGCGGCTACTGTGGATACTGGTGCCGCAGTCTGAAATATGCATGCGGCTACTGTGGATATTGGTGCCGCAGTCTGAAATATGCATGCGGCTACTGTGGATATTGGTGCCGCAGTCTGAAATATGCATGCGGCTACTGTGGATATTGGTGCCGCAGTCTGAAATATGCATGCGGCTACTGTGGATATTGGTGCCGCAGTCTGAAATATGCATGCGGCTACTGTGGATACTGGTGCCGCAGTCTGAAATATGCATGCGGCTACTGTGGATACTGGTGCCGCAGTCTGCACTATGCCTGCGGCTACTGTGGATACTGGTGCCGCAGCCTGCACTATGCCTGCGGCCACTGTTGCCGCATGTTGAAATTCCTTGCCTAATTTTTACTTACGAAATGAACAATGAAATCAACTTAACATCCTTTATATATCTAATATTTTCAACTGCCAGCCAGCCCGGCCTTCTCAAGTTGTCACAACGTCGCAAAAATGGTGTACTATATTGCTCGAACCTAACCTAACCTGACCGAGGATCCACAAATAGAAAACGGAACAGCCCGTCAATTTTGCGAGCCGCTATGATTTAAAGTACATCATATTTTGACCGTTTCTGATGTGTACGTCAAAATGTGATGTATACTTCGAGAGTATATGTATAGTTGATGTATAGTTAGGGTGGCAGGTGTTGTGTAAACTGGTAGTTCAGTCTTTTGTGGTAACTGGTAGTTCAGTCTTTTGTGTAACCTGGTAGTTCAGTCTTAATCTCTTTGATGGGAGGATGCAATCTCATTGATGAAATGATGTACATAAGAGTTATTTTGCTCTCGATTGATGAGTGAGTTTGATAGTTGCTGCTTCATTTATAATTTCTTTCTTTATTGTGCACCCCATACCCATCCCCTGGGGTGTAAAGGATTACAGAGGCACATAATCGGTTCAGGAACTGAACCCTCTAGTTCGTTTAGCTAAGCAAATAACAATCTTTTGACGCTAGTTAGGCAATTATTAATGTTATATATATACATGTACACATACTCATGCATACGTGTACATATATGCTTCAGATTTGTGTAATCTTCGTGGGGGGAGGGGGGAGGCAAAGTTTGGAAATGAGAAATATAGTGGGAGTTATGATAGCGGGCGGGCTGTTCGCCTTGCTGACACGATGAATATGTTTTAGGCTATGTTATCGTCTGCTATCGTTGTATTTGTGTACTACTTTAGTGTTGCTGGTCAGGATATCAGTTAAAGGGGCCAGATTCACGAAGCAGTTACGCCAGTACTTATACGAAGCTGTACATCTTTCCTCAATCTTTGACGGCTTTGGTTACATTTATTAAACAGTTTACAAGCATGAAAACTTGCCAATCAACTGTTGTTATTGTTATAAACAGCCTCCTGGTGCTTCGGAGCTCATTATAACTGTTTAATAATTGTAAACAAAGCCGCCAAAGATTGAGAAAAAGATGGACAGGTTCGTAAGTGCTTGCGTAACTGCTTCGTGAATCTGTCCCCTGGTCTATATATACTGACAACATTGGGGCTCACGGTCCCCAAGTGGACATGTCAGGCATAGTTAGCATACATCTGCAAAGTCTTTCATGAGCATGTTAAGTCTTTTGTTACTCTTGTAGTATATGATGAGCTATTATCTCGAAAATGCTACTTAAAAACCTGTGTTTTTAATGCTACTTATCTCGAAAATGCTACTTAAAAACTTGTGTTTTTAATGCTACTTATCTCGAAAATGCTACTTAAAAACCTGTGTTTTTAATGCTACTTATCTCGAGAATGCTACTTAAAAACCTGTGTTTTTAATGCTACTTATCTCGAAAATGCTACTTAAAAACCTGTGTTTTTAATGCTACTTATCTCGAAAATGCTACTTAAAAACCTGTGTTTTTAATGCTACTTATCTCGAAAATGCTACTTAAAAACTTGTGTTTTTAATGCTACTTATCTCGAAAATGCTACTTAAAAACCTGTGTTTTTAATGCTACTTATCTCGAAAATGCTACTTAAAAACCTGTGTTTTTAATGCTACTTATCTCGAAAATGCTACTTAAAAACCTGTGTTTTTAATGCTACTTATCTCAAAAATGCTACTTAAAAACCTGTGTTTTTAATGCTACTTATCTCGAAAATGCTACTTAAAAACCTGTGTTTTTAATGCTACTTATCTCGAAAATGCTACTTAAAAACCTGTGTTTTTAATGCTACTTATCTCGAAAATGCTACTTAAAAACCTGTGTTTTTAATGCTACTTATCTCGAAAATGTTACTTTAAAACCTGTGTTTTTAATGCTACTTATCTCGAAAATGCTACTTAAAAACCTGTGTCTTACAATCCAATACGGATCATTTACCTTCCTCTTTCCCAGTTATCATGTTTACAATCCTCCAATCACCAGCACAAGCCCAGCTAATCACGTGGTCACCCACGATCACCCATCCAGTTACTACACACACCAAACTGCGCTTAACCGAACTGTGAGGAGCCGGTAGGCCGAGCGGACAGCACGCTGGACTTGTGATCCTGTGGTCCTGGGTTCGATCCCAGGCGCCGGCGAGAAACAATGGGCAGAGTTTCTTTCACCCTATGCCCCTGTTACCAAAAGTGTAAAATAGGTACCTGGGAGTTAGTCAGCTGTCACGGGCTGCTTCCTGGGGGTGGAGGCCTGGTCGAGGACCGGGCCGCGGGGACACTAAGCCCCGAAATCATCTCAAGATAACCTCAAGAAGGGAGAGACACACGAAGTTCACGATCATGTTATTGTTTACAAAGATATTTCATGACAACGTCTGGTTAAGAAGGAGAGAGAAAATTATCGAAGGTGTATTGGACCACGCGAAGCAGTTCTTATTTATAACCCGTTCTTAGGGTACGTTCATTCCATGCAGCAGCCGACCCCAATGACGCATTCGGCAATTTTAACATGCTGTTCATCCACAATAGGAATTTCCTCAGATATTAGTTACTACTTTATATTAGCATATTGGGCATATTAAGGTGTGGGTTTGGTTAGGTGTTCAGGTTCTGTTGGCGATTATTTGTATGTATACAGCTGTATGTATAGCTGTGTACAGATGTATACAGATGTATACAGCTGTATGTATACACCTAACACTTGTATACATACAGCTGTTTGGCTGTGAGTATACAGGTGTTAGGCTGTATGTATACAGCTTAACAGCTGTATACATACAGCTGTTTGGCTGTGAGTATACAGCTGATACATCAGTACATGGCTGAAGCATTTACAAGGTTACGTTATGAACAAGGTTTATCAACGAAGAACAAATAACAAAGAACGAAGAACGAGAATGTTCGAGCGTCATCAGTCATCACCTACACCACTCAGCGTCATCAGTCATCACCTACACCACTCAGCGTCATCAGTCATCACCTACACCACTCAGCGTCATCAGTCATCACCTACACCACTCAGCGTCATCAGTCATCACCTACACCACTCAGCGTCATCAGTCATCACCTACACCACTCAGCGTCATCAGTCATCACCTACACCACTCAGCGTCATCAGTCATCACCTACACCACTCAGCGTCATCAGTCATCACCTACACCACTCAGCGTCATCAGTCATCACCTACACCACTCAGCGTCATCAGTCATCACCTACACCACTCAGCGTCATCAGTCATCACCTACACCACTCAGCGTCATCAGTCATCACCTACACCACTCAGCGTCATCAGTCATCACCTACACCACTCAGCGTCATCAGTCATCACCTACACCACTCAGCGTCATCAGTCATCACCTACACCACTCAGCGTCATCAGTCATCACCTACACCACTCAGCGTCATCAGTCATCACCTACACCACTCAGCGTCATCAGTCATCACCTACACCACTCAGCGTCATCAGTCATCACCTACACCACTCAGCGTCATCAGTCATCACCTACACCACTCAGCGTCATCAGTCATCACCTACACCACTCAGCGTCATCAGTCATCACCTACACCACTCAGCGTCATCAGTCATCACCTACACCACTCAGCGTCATCAGTCATCACCTACACCACTCAGCGTCATCAGTCATCACCTACACCACTCAGCGTCATCAGTCATCACCTACACCACTCAGCGTCATCAGTCATCACCTACACCACTCAGCCATCGACGTGAAAACGTACAACGTGTTCATCGCAGCGAACTCTGTCCTGCTTGATGGGGTTCTGGGAGTTCTTCTACTCTCCCAGCCCGGCCCGAGGCCAGGCTTGACTTGTGAGAGTTTGGTCCACCAGGCTGTTGCTTGGAGCGGCCCGCAGGCCCACATATACCTGGTTGATGGGGTTCTGGGAGTTCTTCTACTCCCCAAGCCCGGCCCGAGGCCAGGCTTGACTTGTGAGAGTTTGGTCCACCAGGCTGTTGCTTGGAGCGGCCCGCAGGCCCACATATACCTGGTTGATGGGGTTCTGGGAGTTCTTCTACTCCCCAAGCCCGGCCCGAGGCCAGGCTTGACTTGTGAGAGTTTGGTCCACCAGACTGTTGCTTGGAGCGGCCCGCAGGCCCACATATACCTGGTTGATGGGGTTCTGGGAGTTCTTCTACTCCCCAAGCCCGGCCCGAGGCCAGGCTTGACTTGTGAGAGTTTGGTCCACCAGGCTGTTGCTTGGAGCGGCCCACATACCCACCACAACACTAATTAAGACCTACACATTCCTCATCTCTGCCCCGCGCTTTAGTGAATATACTACATCACGCTGAATAGCGGCAGTGATTAGGAGCAATCTGCATTAGTTATTAGCGTATTGTAACGAGGCAGTGCCAAGGGGCCCGACGATACTCAAGACGATGGGATCGTTACACTGATATATAAAGATGTATATAGATTCAGGCTACCTGTCTCATTGGTCGCTGGATAGTGAATAGTTAATGAGGAGGGTGTTAATAATCACTACTGACATCATGACGGATAGGAGGGTGATGGATGGATGGGATTAAATGGATGGATGGATAGGATTAAATGGATGGATGCATAGGATTAAATGGATGGATGGATAGAATTAAATGGATGGATGCATAGGATTAAATGGATGGATGGATAGGATTAAATGGATGGATGCATAGGATTAAATGGATGGATGCATAGGATTAAATGGATGGATGCATAGGATTAAATGGATGGATGCATAGGATTAAATGGATGGATGCATAGGATTAAATGGATGGATGCATAGGATTAAATGGATGGATGCATAGGATTAAATGGATGGATGGATGGGATTAAATGGATGGATGGATGGGATTAAATGGGTGAATAGTATGGATGGATGGATGGGATTAAATGGGTGAATAGTATGGATGAATGAATGGATGAGTAAATGGATAGTAGTAATAAAGGATAGAATGGATGGTCGCATGGGTCGGGGAGCCGGTCGGCCGAGCGGACAGCATACTGGACTTGTGATCCTGTGGTCCTGGGTTCGATCCCAGGCGCCGGCGAGAAACAATGGGCAGAGTTTTTTTTCACCCTATGCCCCTGTTACCTAGCAGTAAAATAGGTACCTGGGTGTTAGTCAGCTGTCACGGGCTGCTTCCTGGGGGTGGAGGCCTAGTCGAGGACCGGGCCGCGGGGACACTAAAGCCCCGAAATCATCTCAAGATAACCTCAAGATGGGAAGTTTACACTCAAGTTTGCCTAAGTATATTGATAATAAAAGTAGTACTCATTACATATATACATATCCATATTCAATTTAGGGTTAGTTATTTTGAGATGATTTCGGGGCTTTAGTGTCCCCGCGGCCCGATCCTCGACCAGGCCTCCACCCCCAGGAAGCAGCCCGTGACAGCTGACTAACACCCAGGTACCTATTTACTGCTAAATAACAGGGGCATAGGGTGAAAGAAACTCTTTCCATCGTTTCTCACCGGCGCCCGGGATCGAACCCGGGACCACAGGATCACGTGTCCAGTGTTCTGTCCGCTCAGCCACCGGCTCCCTGGGTTTGATAAAGAGACCTTCAGTATAAGGTGTGGGACGCTATATTAGGAACTTTGTCTAGTGAAAGAGAGAGAGAGAGAGAGAGAGAGAGAGAGAGAGAGAGAGAGAGAGAGAGAGAGAGAGAGAGAGAGAGAGAGAGAGAGAGAGAGAGAGAGAGAGACTCCTCAACCATACCACCCGCAGCACTGATTATAAATATCAAAGCTACGAATCAAGAAATATATATACTGATTAGAATTCTAACACATTATACCATCATAAAAGCTATACAATCCCGCATGTTTGAGTGCTCAACAACCCCAACCACACTATATGTAGCACAACAGCCCTTACCTCTAACTACGGGCTCACCATAGCCCGTGCTGCTTGGGAACTTTTTGTTCCAGGTAGCGAATCTTAAACACCAGCCCTGAGCTCTACACGGAGGACTGAAGAACACACACACTAATCAGCTCTATAGCACCTCTATAGTAGCTCTCTATAGCTCTTGAACCCTCTACAACCAACCACAACCGCGTCTACATGCTTCACAACTCACAACTCCACACAACATCAAAATCCACTTAGACATTCAAGCACAAAAATGACACGTCAATAACTTGGGAATTGTCTTGGGGCGCCTTGAAGACTGACCAGGAATTCATGGTCGTATTAATGACCCAGAATGATGATTTACATCGCCGCCTCGACACACCTCACCGGGTAAAGGATGAGGACCTCCCAGCTGGAATTGTGAGTGATTCATCACAAGTCATCAGTTGTGGGGTTAATTAAGATGTATGTAGGGGGAAGACCTGGGGGTCCAACGTGGGATTAGACATGAGTTATGCGACGGAAGAGTAGAGGGGGTGATTAGGAGGCGGTTTTGAGTGATTGGGAGGCTGCTTTGGGTGATTGGGAGGCTGTTTTTGGGGATTGGGAGGCTGTTTTGGGGATTGGGAGGCTGTTTGGGTGATAGGGAGGCTGTGTTGGGGGATTGGGAGGCTGTTTGGGGTGATTGGGAGGCTGTTTTGTGTGATTGGAAGGGCTAAACACATAAAGGTACTTATGTTTATTTTTGTTAATCCTAATAGTTGGGTTAATCACTCATTTACCAGCAACATGACAGCCTGCCAGCCTGCCAGCCAGCCTGCCAGCCTGCCAGCCAGCCTGCCAGCCAGCCTGCCTGCCTGCCTGTCAGCCTGCCAGCCAGCCTGCCTGCCTGCCTGTCAGCCTGCCTGCCTGCCTGCCTGCCAGCCTGTCAGCCTGCCTGCCTGCCAGCCTGCCAGCCTGCCAGCCTGCCAGCCTGCCTGCAAGCCTGCCAGCCAGCCAGCCAGCCTGCCAGCCTGCCAGCCAGCCTGCCAGCCTGCCAGCCTGCCAGCCTGCCAGCCAGCCTGCCTGCCTGCCTGCCTGTCAGCCTGCCAGCCAGCCTGCCTGTCTGCCTGTCAGCCTGCCTGCCTGCCTGCCTGCCAGCCTGTCAGCCTGCCTGCCTGCCAGCCTGCCAGCCTGCCAGCCTGCCAGCCTGCCTGCAAGCCTGCCAGCCAGCCAGCCAGCCTGCCAGCCTGCCAGCCAGCCTGCCAGCCTGCCAGCCTGCCTGCCAGCCTGCCAGGCCCTCCCTTGCCAGCTTGTCCGTACCAGTCACCTTGACAACAGTAAATTCTCCTCAAAATTAACCATTATTTATTTAGCCTCAAATTGATGGTTCGATTCCGAAGAACCTCAGAGTACACGCACTCTCACACGCGTGCACGCACTCACGCACGCGTGCACGCACTCACGCACGTACCACCACACTCATATTACAGGAACTCTTGTGAATGCTTATTCACGAGCACAAGGAGCCACATACACAGCCCCGCTCCTGTGCCAGGTAAGTCCACTACGGGCTCACCATAGCCCGTGCTACTTGCCCCGCTCCTGTGCCAGGTAAGT
Source organism: Procambarus clarkii (assembly GCF_020424385.1). NCBI lineage: Eukaryota > Metazoa > Arthropoda > Malacostraca > Decapoda > Cambaridae > Procambarus > Procambarus clarkii. The sequence continues at coordinate 69,777 of NW_025564146.1, forward strand.
CCACTACGGGCTCACCATAGCCCGTGCTACTTGCCCCGCTCCTGTGCCAGGTAAGTCCACTACGGGCTCACCATAGCCCGTGCTACTTGCCCCGCAAAGACTTTTTTATACTATACGTTTCAGACTTTTATAAGCTTATAATACTAATACTTGTATACTTTTTATAATTGTATATAATTTTATACTAATACTTTTATACCTGTTATCATTTTATATAAATACTTTTATACTTTTGATACGTTATCATAAAAAAAATACTTTTATATTTCATTCGATCATTTTTGCAGCTTCTCTCATAACTAATTCTTATCAGCTTATCTAAGGGCCTATTTACTTTTTATTTGCATAAACATCAGTTTCCTTCAAAAATCTCCCCCAGAGTGCCATTTATAAATGATCGATCATACGTGGTCACATGATATCAAGCTATCTAATTGAATTAGCTGCTGGGACAGAGCAACATTTGATATCTTGAAGCGTCTATCACTAGTGATTTTTTTTTTGGGGGGGGGAGGTTGAATTCTCTTGCAAATTGAATCATTTTTTTTATTTCTAAATCTCATGGAAAGTACTTTTTTTGAAAGCTGTCTATATATAGGATAATATATATATATATATATATATATATATATATATATATATATATATATATATATATATATATATATATATATATATATATTATCCTATATATATATGAAATGTCACCATCTTCTCCGTCTTTAAACTTTCTGAAAGCTGATTAGGCAAATCTTATATAAATTTTTTTTTTTTTTAATACAATCCTCCTTTGATTAGTCTAATCTCATAGCTTATCTCATCCCACTAATATATTCGTTATATGAATTAATATATTCGTTATATGATATAATCTATTCGCTACATGATATAACCTGAGTGAAAATTGTGCAATCTTGCTAAGCCCGTCACTGAGATAACAACCGAACCACCCGATAACTAGTCAAGAAACATCAATTATATTCATCTGGTTACGTAAATTGGAATTAGAAACTCTTGACCTATTATACAGTTTAGTGAATCTTGCCAGCCCCACCCCCCCTCTCCCCATCAATCATCAACCCCCCCTCTCCATCAATCATCAACCCCCCCCCCTCCCCACCTCCTTACCTATCATTCACTGTCTTATCTCCTTAATACCCTCATCAACAGCATTAATCATTAGCATCTCCCCTGTGTTCAACTATGTTCAAGTTCAACTATGTTCAACTATCAACTATGTTCACGAAACATGCCCTTGAGGGCCCGTAGCTCCGCGATTGGACTGAAGGCGTCCCCTGACGTCGTCTGGCGTCGCCACAGGGGCGTCGCCACAAGGGCGTCGAAACACCCCTAACATTCCGCCCTCCGTCTCTCCCGTCACTTGGCATTCCCCAGCGGGGGGGGGGAGGGGGGGGAAGGGGGGGAGACATTCTCCAGGGGACAGGGAGACATCCGCCGGTGGGTGACTCAAGGTCTGACCACGACGGATACGCTAATCACCCCAGGCAATTATCCTTCCCAGGTGATGGTGGGCTGTTTAAGATGGTGGGTGGATAGGGGTATGTGTCTTGGATGGGTGGATAGGGTGTGTCTTGGATGGGTGGATAGGGTGTGTCTTGGATGGGTGGATAGGGTGTGTCTTGGATGGGTGGATAGGGTGTGTCTTGGATGGGTGGATACGGTGTGTCTTGGATGGGTGGATAGGGTGTGTCTTGGATGGGTGGATAGGGTGTGTCTTGGATGGGTGTATAGGGGTGTGTCTTGAATGGGTGTATAGGGGTGTGTCTTGGATGGGTGGATAGGGTGTGTCTTGGATGGGTGGATAGGGGTATGAGGTAGGTGGGGACAGGTGGATGGGTAGAGAGTAGGTAGGAAGGGGGACAGGGAATATGGGGTAGGCGAACAGGACATATGAGGAGCGGAAAAATAGGGTGAGTAAGGAAGAAGATAAATGAAATAGGTAGAAATGGTTCAAAATGGGTGAAATAGGAGTGAAATAGGGGGCTAAGTCGTAGGTGAAGATGCAAATTAAATACGAAGAGACAGGTAAAAAAAAACGAGATATAGGGAAAGAGAGAACTGCTAAATAGAGGGACAAAGTAGAGTGAAAGATTGCAGATAGGCTGATAAGAACGATGATGGGTTTCAAACTCCCCCATCCCCCCCACACCCCCCAAAAAAAGGGTGAAAGGGAGTTGAGTAGACCAAGAGAAAGGCGGAGAAAAGGGGGTTTATCAGTGATAAGGGAAAAGGTATTAGGCCAAATAACGCGAGGCCCTTCTCAGTCCACCTGTGGTACTTCGGGATCACCATAGCCCGTGCTATTTAAAACTTTTTGTTCCAAGTAGCTGAATCTTAAACCACAACAACAACCTGTTGTAGGGAACCCCTTGACAAGAGATGGACTTGACAAGAACCCTCTCTTCTTCCCCCTTTCTCTTGCCTACTTCCTTCTCATCTTTGCCCTTTCTATTCCATATCTGGGGATTACATTTACACCTGTGGTGGAGACCTAAGTCTTTCTCTTGCCTATTTCCTTCCCATCTTTGCCCTTTCTATTCCATATTCTATTCTTTCTATTCCATTTACACCTGAGGTGGAGACCAATAAGTATGATCCCTCTCAATGATGGAGAAATGAAAGAAGAGAAAGGGGGTATGATAATTGAAAGAAGAGAGAGAGGGAGATAAGATAAGAAGCAAAGAGTGCATAATAAATTAAGCAAGAGAGGAGATGCGATAAGGGCAGGAACACGGGGAGTATGATAATCCTAGACTAAGGGAGCCGGTCGGCCGAGCGGACAGCACGCTGGACTTGTGATCCTGTGGTCCTGGGTTCGATCCCAGGCGCCGGCGAGAAACAATGGGCAGAGTTTCTTTCACCCCTATGCCCCTGTTACCTAGCGGTAAAATAGGTACCTGGGTGTTAGTCAGCTGTCACGGGCTGCTGCTTCCTGGGGGTGGAGGCCTGGTCGAGGACCGGGCCGCGGGGACACTAAAAAGCCCCGAAATCATCTCAAGATAACCTCAAGATAGACATTTCAAATGAGCTTGAAAGAATAGGTCTAAGATGCAACACCCATCAAGAAGGGACACAGACGGTAACTACAGCTGCAAATCATTGGGAAATGATTGAAATGAGTTGGAAAGAGAAAAAGTTCAAAATACAATAATAAAATGAGACGAAACAATAAGGAACACATTGATCTAAATGCGATTTGATAAATTCACAATGGTCTTAAATGACTTATCAACCTCTGGAGGGTTATTAAGGCCTGTCAATCTCTGGAGGGTTATTAAGGCCTATCAACCTCTGGAGGATTATTAAAGCCTGTCAACCTCTGGAGGGTTATTAAGGCCTGTCAACCTCTGGAGGGTTATTAAGGCCTGTCAACCTCTGGGGGGTTATTAAGGCCTGTCAACCTCTGGAGGGTTATTAAGGCCTGTCAACCTCTGGAGGGTTATTAAGGCCTGTCAACCTCTGGAGGGTTATTAAGGCCTGTCAACCTCTGGAGGGTTATTAAGGCCTGTCAACCTCTGGAGGGTTATTAAGGCCTGTCAATCTCTGGAGGGTTATTAAGGCCTGTCAATCTCTGGAGGGTTATTAAGGCCTGTCAACCTCTGGAGGGTTATTAAGGCTATTAAGATTCAGCCACTCAGAACACAAAGTTCCAAGTAGCACGGGCTATGGTAAGCCCGGAGCTGGTATCTTTTTTCCCATGAGCTGGGACGGGGAACTAGATGCCCGGGGGGGCCCCCCTAGATGAAGTCTTGTTCATATTATTCCATATCTTCATTTCCCCATTCACTCTTCGCCTCCTCCCTTAGCCCATTACCGCATCCCTTAACCCATTATCACGGGTCACCACAGTAACTTAATGGGCAACCAGTAAGTATAATCTAGATTAAAGTTTACCTTAGTGTACAGGTTGATGGTGTAGAGTACATCTGTGTGTGTGTGTGTGTGTGTGTGTGTGTGTGTGTGTGTGTGTGTGTGTGTGTGTGTGTGTGTGTGTGTGTGTGTGTGTGTGTGTGTGTAATTACCTAACTGGAATTACCAAAGTGTAGTTACAGGATGAGAGCTACGCTCGTGGTGTCCCGTCTTCTCAGCACTCTTTGCATATATATGTGTGTGTGTATGTGTGTGTGTGTGTGTGTGTGTGTGTGTGTGTGTGTGTGTACAGCCTCTCCTGCACACTGGCTGGTGATGTTTACAAACACAAGCAAGCAAAGACCAAAGGTGCTGCCAACTCTACCGACACCTCTGGTGCCTTCACACACACCTGTAGGGACACGGTGATTCCCCCAGGTGTTGAAGGCACCACTTTAATTAAGTGGATCCTCCACTTTTTATATTAGATTAATTAATTAATATAATTAATTATATAAATAATTATATTATATTAATTATTAATAATTATATTAAGCAATTATAACGAAAGGGAATACTTTGGTTATTCAATGTATAACAGCTTCCCACAGCTGGTTATCTTGAGGTTATCTTGAGATGATTTCGGGGCTTTTAGTGTCCCCGCGGCCCGGTCCTCGACCAGGCCTCCACCCCCAGGAAGCAGCCCGTGACAGCTGACTAACACCTAGGTACCTATTTTTGCTGCTAGGTAACAGGGGCATAGGGTGAAAGAAACTCTGCCCAGTGAAACTCGCCGGCGCCTGGGATCGAACCCAGGACCACAAGATCACAAGTACAGCGTGCTGTCCGCTCGGCCGACCGGCTCCCTGCCGGTATACTCAAGTCAGCAAATATATAGCTTGTGGTAAGATATATTTGTTCCTACAATACGATATATCATCAACACAATCACGGGAATGATGAATATACCAAAAATATAACAACATTCTTGACATACTCTTAGTTTATTTATAGCCTCTCGTTGTGGCGTCTTATCCACTAATATACTCCACAATCCACAATCGCCTCCTGACTCCACAATCACCATGGTTGCATGTTGATCTGATAACTCTAAGCACTAAGCAAGGAAGACATCAGAACCTTTTGATTTTTGTCACAGCTTGAGTGACACACACACACACACACACACACACACACACACACACACACACACACACACACACACACACACACACACACACACACACACATTGAGAGGCGGGACCAAAGAGCCAAAGCTCAACCCCCGCAAGCACAAATAGGTGAATAGGTGAGTACACACACACACACACACACACACACACACACCACACACACACACACACACAACACACACACACACACCACACAACACACACTCAAAGCCACTATGTCTCAACGAATCTTGGTGGATCCATCTACTAAATGGATAATGTACTGTGAAGATAATTATATATTGTCTATAATTAAGATATATAATTATATATCTTACCGTTCAAAGATCTTGTCACCCAGCAGCCAGTGTGTGTGTGTGTGTGTGTGTGTGGTGGTGTGTGTGTGTGTGTGTGTGTGTGTGTGTGTGTGTGTTTACTAGTTGTGTTTTTGCGGGGTTGAGCTTTGCTCTTTCGGCCCGCCTCTCAACTGTCAATCAACTGTTTACTAACTACTTTTTTTTTCTCCCACACCACACACACACCACACACCCCAGGAAGCAGCCCGTGACAGCTGACTAACTCCCAGGTACCTATTTACTGCTAGGTAACAGGGCACTTAGGGTGAAAGAAACTTTGCCCATTTGTTTCTGCCTCGTGCGGGAATCGAACCCGCGCCACAGAATTACGAGTCCTGCGCGCTATCCACCAGGCTACGAGGCCCCGTGTGTGTGTGTGTGTGTGTGTGTGTGTACACGATCCTGCAATCATTTATGCGCTAAATAATAATAATCCTTAAGAAACATTTAATATGAAAACGAATTACATATTGTGTCATCTGATTCTTCTCCACACTGCCTCTGGCGGCGTCTGGTAACCCTCTCCTCCGAGGCCCTCTGGTGGTGGATTCTTGGACCTGTCAATCGCCCCTCGGCCACGTTGGAGTGCACAGCTTCCGCCTCTCTCTCTCTCTGTGGCAAACACATTCAAAAATCAAGCACTCTCATATCAGTCTTTCCTCGTTATATATACTGGTTATGAAGGTCATTGTGTATCAGCTAGAAGCATTTTATATTCCTCAGTTCCAGTCTCCGACTGTGGGTTGTGGAAGGAGGTGTCGTCTGCTAAATCAAAATGGCGCCTGGGGGTCTGTTCTCCCGCCTAAATTGTCTTCCAGCCCTTTGGCTGCCTGTGCCGTCCTCTGACGCGTGTGTGTATGGGGGGGAAACACAGGTGTCCAAGCTTCCTGGCACATACATGACATCTTGTCCACTCACAGGATAAAATCCTCTTGCAGGTTTCTCCCAATACTTCCAGGCGCGTTCTTCATTTTGGCGCCAAAAAGCTGCTCCAGGATACACGAGAAAGGTAGACACCTCAGCTGCCCCCCTGCTCTTCTACTGCTCTTTCTTCTGACACTAGTTCCTGGCCGCTTTTTGGAGGTGTCGATGCTGGTAGGATTCCCAGCTTAAAACTGCAGGGCTGCCAAAAGCCTATCTTCCTTCTGACTTTCCTCCCACACAAGTGAGATCCCAACCAATCAACGAATCTCAACTCTTGCCAGGTTATGACCCTGCCTCTCTCCTATTGGCTAATGGTGACCTTAGCCATCTCTCATCTCCATACCAGATATAACTGCTATACGCTGCTATACCACTGCTATATCATTGTCAGTTCAAAGTATACAAGAACGAGGAATAACTCTCATACCTCAAGAGTATGTGTATAATATTTTGACCGAGGTTCACAATGAGGGGACGTCGATACAACCAAGAAATATACATACACTCAGGCTTCCTGTCACTGACATAACAAAACGGAACACACATACCTGGATTTCCCGTGGTGTTAAGGCGCAGCTGTGAACTAACCTGCAAAAAAAACAGATGCAAGAAGTTAGAATAGTTAGTTTTTGATATGAAGAATTAAAGAGTGGGGGGGATGGTTATGAGGGATAGTGGGTTATGGTGAGGATGAGTTATGGTGAAGAAACGGACGTGACACTGCAGCTAACAATACAACTGCATTTTAGGGAGGATTTAAGGTAACACAGTATAACTGCTCCTTAAGGACGATTTAAGGTAACACATTATAGCTGTTTTAAGGAGGATTTAAGGTAACACAGTATAACTGCTCCTTAAGGAGGATTTAAGGTAACACATTACAGCTGTTTTTAAGGAGGATTTAAGGTAACACAGTATAACTGCTCCTTAAGGAAGATTTAAGGTAACATTACAGCTGTTTTTATGGAGGATTTAAGGTAACACAGTATAACTGCTCCTTAAGGAGGATTTAAAGTAACACATTACAGCTCCTAAAGTAGTTAAGGTAACAGGGTACAGCTGCTTATGAAAAAGTTAATACCTGAATTTATAAATCAAATAATACAGACAAAAACATAAACATTAAATCATAAGAACATAAGAATTAAGGTAACTGCAGAAGGCCTGACAGCTGAGTGGAGAGCGTTTGGGATTCGTAGTCCTGAGATTCCGGGTTCGATTCCCGATGTAGACGGAAACAAATGAACAGAGTTTCTTTCACCCCTGAGGCACCTGTTCACCTAGCAATAAATAGGTACCTGGGAGTTAGACAGCTGCTACGGGTTGCTTCCTGGGGAGGTGTAACAAAAAGGAGGCCTGGTTAAGGACCGGGCCGCGGGGACGCTAAGCCCCGAAATCATCTCAAGATAACCTCAAGATAGGCCTATCGACCTATACGCAACAGCTTCTACTTATGTCACCCAAACCCATCCATCTACATGTCCAGCCTACGCTTGAAACAATCCAGCGTTCCCACGACTATTACCCGGTAATTGGTTCCATAAATCAACAAACCCTGTTTCTAAGCCCAGTATTTACCCAGGGCTTTCCTGAATCCAAACTTCTCCAGTTTATATTTATATCCCTTCGGTTACACCCTATCATCCATTAATATTTTTAACAAATGTCACCTCCGATTTATATATATATATATATATATATATATATATATATATATATATATATATATATATATATATATATATATATATATATATATATATATATATATATAAACAAGGAGGAGTAATTCATAAAATGCTAGAATTAGTTGTTCATTCATCTGGAGGTCACTATTTCCCTCTGGGAAGATGTTGAAGTGAAGAGTGTTCCTCTCCCTCTCTAATCTTCCCTGTCCCTGACCTCCGAGTGTGTGTGTGTGTGTGTGTGTGTGTGTGTGTGTGTGTGTGTGTGTGTGTGTGTGTGTGTGTGTGTGTGTGTGTTTGTGTGTGTGTTTGAGAGAGACAGACCGCATTTTTATCTGCCGTTTTGATTATCTCTTTTTTTACTAAACACAGACACACACACACACACACACACACACACACACACACACCCAAACAAGATCCAAACTACGCAAGAAAATTGTATCTTCGCAAATGACAGAAACGAGGCACAATTGAGCCTCCCTTAACAACCGAACCACAAATGAATGCCAAACAACTTGACACAGCAGCCCCCCTTGGCTCAGTGGTATAACACTCACCTAGCCCTTACCGAGCGCTTTAGCCCGGGGTTCGTATCCTGGCCCGAGGAGGATTGACCGGGCACCCACCCTCAACTGTAGCCTCTATTCACCCAGCAGTAAATGAGTACCTGGTTGCTAAACGATTTTGCGGGTCGTTTTCCGGGGTAAAAATTAGCATTACGGACCTGCCCGAAACGCTACACGTTCTGGTGGCTATACAAGAATGTATGAATTCTTGTGCATATATGTATATGCGACCATTACCATATATGTATATGCGACCATTACCATATATGTGAGCGTTGAACATATGTAAGGAATCCGGAATCATCCCACTGTAGTCTAAGCCAGCCGGTCTTCCTGGAATGGTCTCCTGCTTTTTGGAACACCCACACTAATGACAGGAAGTGAGAAAGAGGAGGAGGAGAGAGGGAGAGAAGAATGAGGAGGAGAAAGGAGAGAACAAAGAAGAACAAAGGAGACAGAAATCAAAGATAGATCAGAGAAGAATAAATAGAGCATAAGAGGATAAGAAAGTTAAGCTAGCTTTCTTCCTAGGAAGAGACTCACTCGTGTGAGAGAGAAGTTTGACAGCATTTCAGCCTGCCAGAGGAGTTTCGATCAAGTGGAAACTCCTCCTTTGGGACGCGCCCGAGCCCTATCCTACCCACTTGGATAGGTACAAGGATTAAGGAGCAACATTCCTATCCAAAGTCTCGTTACTTCCAATTGGTCATGGGGGCGTCTTCCGACATTTCTGCGGTCGGTAAAGGAGCAGAAGACAGCCAGCAGGAACTTCCTGGTGGGCGGAGAGTTGCTCTATGGGTCTCCTGGTGGATAGTGTGGGTAGTGGGTCTCCTGGTGGATAGTGTGGGTAGTGGGTCTCCTGGTGGATAGTGGGTAGTGGGTCTCCTGGTGGATAGTGTGGGTAGTGGCTCTCCTGGTGGATAGTGGGTAGTGGGTCTCCTGGTGGATAGTGTGGGTAGTGGTTCTCCTGGTGGATAGTGTGGGTAGTGGTTCTCCTGGTGGATAGTGTGGGTAGTGGCGCTCCTGGTGGATAGTGTGGGTAGTGGTTCTCCTGGTGGATAGTGTGGGTAGTGGTTCTCCTGGTGGATAGTGTGGGTAGTGGCTCTCCTGGTGGATAGTGTGGGTAGTGGTTCTCCTGGTGGATAGTGTGGGTAGTGGTTCTCCTGGTGGATAGTGTGGGTAGTGGCTCTCCTGGTGGATAGTGTGGGTAGTGGTTCTCCTGGTGGATAGTGTGGGTAGTGGTTCTCCTGGTGGATAGTGTGCGTAGTGGTTCTCCTGGTGGATAGTGTGGGTAGTGGCTCTCCTGGTGGATAGTGTGGGTAGTGGCTCTCCTGGTGGATAGTGTGGGTAGTGATTCTCCTGGTGGATAGTGTGGGTAGTGGTTCTCCTGGTGGATAGTGTGGGTAGTGGTTCTCCTGGTGGATAGTGTGCGTAGTGGTTCTCCTGGTGGATAGTGGCTCTCCTGGTGGATAGTGTGGGTAGTGGCTCTCCTGGTGGATAGTGTGGGTAGTGGTTCTCCTGGTGGATAGTGTGGGTAATGGTCCTCCTGGTGGATAGTATGGGTAGTGGCTCTCCTGGTGGATAGTGGGGGTAGTGGTTCTCCTGGTGGATAGTGTGGGTAGTGGTTCTCCTGGTGGATAGTGTGGGGTAGTGGTTCTCCTGGTGGATAGTGTGGGTAGTGGCTCTCCTGGTGGATAGTGTGGGTAGTGGTTCTCCTGGTGGATAGTGTGGGAAGAGGTTCTCCTGGTGGATAGTGTGGTTAGTGGTTCTCCTGGTGGATAGTGTGGTTAGTGGTTCTCCTGGTGGATAGTGTGGGTAGTGGTTCTCCTGGTGGATAGTGTGGTTAGTGGTTCTCCTGGTGGATAGTGTGGTTAGTGGTTCTCCTGGTGGATAGTGTGGTTAGTGGTTCTGGTGGATAGTGGTGGATAGTGGGGGGTAGTTATGGTGCTATTAGATGGGCAGATCCACCTAATAGCCCGTCGCATTTTGACGTATTCCTAACCTAAGACCACAATCTCTCGTTCTAGCAAATTTCAGCGACTCATAAAACTGACACAAAGTCCCCGTTTTCTGTTAGTGGGTCCTCTGGAAAATTAGAATAAGGCGTTATAATACGATAGTTTCTTGACGCTGGGAACGTTTAGGCTAGACAAATACCTTGATTATTTAGACATCAACCCCCCCTACCCCCCACCCTTGAGAACAAGCTGGTATAATGTTAGAATGATTCTTGCATAGTCTTCTAAAAAGTATTGGAATGGACCAATCTGTTAAGAAATTGTATTATTGAAAACTTGAAGCAAGGGGATACTGACGTGTTGCGTGCG
>NW_025564147.1:0-25000 GCF_020424385.1 Procambarus clarkii
TGCTAGGGTAAATAGAGACATCAGATGAAAAAAGAAATCCGGCCATTTGTTTCTGCCTCAGCCGGGAATCGAACTTTGGTCCGTTGGACTACGGCTCCCGAACGGTGTCCGCTCGCCCGCGAGGACCACTTGTGTTGTTGTTGTTGTTGTTTAAGATTCGCTACCTGGAACAAAAAGTTCCAAGTAGCACGGGCTATGGTGATCCCGTAGTGCCTTATATTACCACTTGCGGGCGTGCATAGGTGTAATTCTGCATCACAAGCCGTAATTAGTAATATATCATACGTGTCAATTTCCCTGCCCATGATTCCTTCAAACATTTTGATAAATTTAAACTCAATAAAAGCCTATCAATGGAATCTTGCGTCATCCAGGTAATCCATCATCCGCGGGTGACCACGCATGATGGATGACCAGAAGGATGGTGACCTGGATGCACCTCCATCCAGGGCGGATGGAGGCTTTCGTCCTCACCTGTAGGTCTCCATCCACGTCTGGAAGTTACCAGCCTTGCCTAAACGTTTTCGTCCATACCTGGAAAGCTTCCATCCACGTCTTCAGGTTTCCAGCCAAGCTTGGAACCTAACTCTTGACCTCATTTCTGCGGTACATCAGTGCCCTCATTATCACTATAGATGACGTAGAGGGTACTTTAGAAGGTAGAGGACAGTGTAGTCGGCAGTGTAGAGGACAGTGTAGTCGGCAGTGTAGAGGACAGTGTAGTCGGCAGTGTAGAGGGCAGTGTAGAGGACAGTGTAGAGGACAGTGTAGAGGACAGTGTAGTCAGTCACAATCGACTTGAGAATGGTCCAGGACGGACCGAAACGTCGTCGTCTCTTCACTTTGTAGTGTGTGGTTTTGTCGAAAGTGTAGTCGGTAGTGTAGAGGGTAGTCGGTAGTGTAGAGGGTAGTCGGTAGTGTAGAGGGTAATGAAGAAAGTAGAGAACACTGCAGAGGGTAACTAGAGTAGCTACATACATGATGGAGCTGTAGAAAAAGAATCATAGATAAACAATAAAATGAAGAGGCAGTTCAAGCTACACGAAACATCAATGAATGAGCATCGAGTATAACACTGAAAAGGGGCAAGGAAGGAGGCAGACACTGCCGGAAGAGGGAGGGAAGGGCAGGCAAAGAGGAAGTAAACATTACCGGAAGAGGGCCACAGGGTAGGAGAGAGAGAGAGAGAGAGAGAGCAAGTATGTGATGTCGCAAACATTCCAGTCACCACCCGAAGAACGCCTCCACTCTCTACAGAGCACGCGCGCAAGCACACACACAAATTAAGAGCTAATGAAGCCGGGTAAGATGTGCTCTTAAGAGATCTGGCGGCAGTTACAACCCCCGCAGAGCGTGTCACATGTAACACCACACTGGCGGCGCGCTTTGAGCAGCGGTACTGCAATATAGCGAAAAACAACTATACAGTGTTGTTGAGAAACGCGCACCGCCGAGCCGGCCGCGCCTAGAGCGTTAACAAAATAAGGGGGAGGAGCTGGGCAACGCTACACACGGCGCCTTGCCTCAATAGAGGAGCTCTTTCTTGCCAGCGACAGGGATCGTTGTAGCACGCCCTCGCTCATCCTGCACTCTCGCTAACACATGAAAAATAAGGAAAATATTATTATTCATAATCCTTCAGCGCAAGCAAGAAGCACACACACACACACACACACACACACACACACACACACACACACACACACATATACACACATATACACACATATACACACATATATCCACCAAAGAATCGCAGCTGCAACAGACATGGTGAGAAAGTAGAAATGACAGAGGAGAAAACCGTGGTTGGTGGGGGGCGGTCGTTGACCCCCGGGCGTCTGGCACAGGTGAGAACTGCCTCTCCAGGTGTATGGGGTGCCACAGGGTGCCTAGTGGCCTCCTCTCTTTCCCTGTCTGCTGCTCAATTGTCTGCCGCACGCTCAAGGAAGGGGAGGGGATGAAAATGATTTGGGTGGAGATGAAAACGGATCGCAAGTGAGAAGAGAAAGGAGGGAGGTAGGAAGGGAGAGTAGGAGAGAGAGAGAGGGACGGGGAGGAGACAGCGAGAATGGACGGGGAGGAGACAGCGAGAATGGACGGGGAGGAGACAGCGAGAATGGACGGACAGGAAGGTAAAGGGTAAGAAAGCAATGGTACTTCCTCAACTCTTGAAGATATTGATGTGTGTGGCACTAGTTAAATGAAATCTCAGGAGGTTGTGTGCACGTCTAAAGCATATTGCTGCCTGGCCTCCTATACCCTTGTGGTCTTGTGTGCCGCTCTCTTTCTCTCTCTCTCTCTCATCATTCTCTCTCATCATTCTGTCTTCCTCTCCCTTCCTCTCATTTCCAGACTCTTCCTCTACTCCATCTACTCCGCCGCCCATCACAACAACGTGATTCTTGACGGGAAGTACACTCTCCCGTCAACAAAGAGCCGGAAGCAGAGAAGAGGGCACTACAGACCACTGGAACATTATCTAACACAGTGCACAGTTACAAACCCATTAAGATTTCAACTAAGATTCAACTGAGCAGAAGAAGTTGTTAAACACATGGGACAAAATCTTACTGAAGCGACCATACGAGTCATAAAATACTCATACTCCGCCCAAGTGAAACAAGAAACATTTAGTGGGCCAGCCAGAGGCTTAGGGCCCGCGCAGGAATATCCCTGGAAAAAAAAGAGGTGAAGAGTAGGAAGAGAGCCTTCTGATTTTCTGTCTTAAATAGTGAATATTTCCAAGGAATCGCAGTTCCATTATTGTGTTTGCACGCTACAGATTGCGTCGGTAGAGGTAGGAAGTTCTCTTGTTCTCTGTTCTTTGCGAATATTTTATCATGCACGCTGTTCTTCACGTGTATTTTGTCATCCTTCACTCCTTGTGATGCATTTCGTTAGTGTCCGATCTCTACCTGGAGTGCACCTGGAGTGCACCTGGAGTGCACCTGGAGTGCACCTGGAGTGCACCTGGAGTGTACCTGGAGTGTCCCTGGAGTACACCTGGAGTGCATCTGGAGTGCACCTGGAGAGTATTCTGGAAGATGGTCTACTCCCCCAAGCCCGACCAGGAGCCAGGCTTAGTAACTAGGTCGAACATGCAGTAATTGCTGGGAGCGGCCCGCCGTATAGGCCCCTTCACACATCCACTACAACCTGGCTGGTCCGGCACCTCTTGCAGAAACTTGTCTCTGCACACTTCTGTGTCTTAGGGATACACACACATTTCCCTCCATTCTACACCTGAAGTGTCCCATTCGACACGCTCTACACCTTGCTCTGCGGGTGGGCGGAGGCAGGTTTTGTCACCACCTCGACCCTTCTCCTCCCTCCAGCAGTGCCTATCTCAGTTCTTTCTCTGGCACCTTAAGCAGTGCTAAAACAGTTCCTTCACTGTCACTCCACCCAATCCCTTCCTGTCACCATACCAACAACTCTTAAAAATTATGGTTCTGAAAATTCATCTCATCATGTCCATGTGAGTCAATGTTTTTCAACTTGGGCGTTCCATCCTCACGCCCAATTCCTCCCTCATAATCCAGTCTCATCTCCCACCCCTTACACCCAATCCACTTCCCAATCCAGCTTTGTGCTCTAATCACTATAATAAGCTAGTTCCCACCAAACTCACATCTCTCACACACTATATTTAACACAGCAAGAAATCATACAAGGTGCTCATTCTTTCGTGAAAGCTATGTTTCCGTACAGATGTCAATTGCCCCATTTATGCAAACGTCGGAATGAGCGCCCTTACGCTACACTCTGCCTGGAAACACACTGCCTGGAAACACTCTGCCTGGAAACACTCTGCCTGGAAACACTCTGCCTGGAAACACTCTGCCTGGAAACACTCTGCCTGGAAACACTCTGCCTGGAAACACTCTGCCTGGAAACACTCTGCCTGGAAACACACTGCCTGGAAACACACTGCCTGGAAACACACTGCCTGGAAACACTCTGCCTGGAAACACACTGCCTGGAAACACACTGCCTGGAAACACACTGCCTGGAAACACACTGCCTGGAAACACACTGCCTGGAAACACACTGCCATGTTGCACTCTTAGTCCTATACGCTTTCCAGTTCCAGCTGCCCAGCCCCACCTCACACCCTTTCTCCTTTATCTTCATCCACATTTTTTTTCTATCTCTCGTTTCAACACCCGGCTGCCCCACCCGCCCCCTTCTCCCTATCCTGACAATTCACATTCATTTCTAACTGTTAGTCTTGACGCCTCACATAGTCCGCTTGTTATACTCGTGCTTTTGTTCACCTCGTTAGTTCAACGTCTGAATCTAACCATTAAATCACGTTACAGCCATGTGTTCTGGCACTGATTAGATATTCGTTAATCTGAAAAAGTTAGAATTTAGAATTCTAAATTCTAAAGTTGTAAGAATTCTGCGGTTTTCTAACAGATCTAAAAAATAAATGCATGAACTTAAACTTTCCCAGAAGCCTGGAGAGCTGCCAACGTGGTGTCGATTCTAAAATTGGAAGGTGCCAGACATCTAAGCTTTAACACTGGCTCAATTAGATTAGCATCAATTGCCTGGAAGATACTTGAGGCTATAGTTGCAAACCCAAATAGTTGTCTTCCACGACAAACCGTTTTATAAATGACTCAAAGCGACGAACATACAAGAGGTCACTCTTGCCATACGAATTTACTTATTCCGTATTCAGGTGGATTAGAAGTAGTAAATAGTAGTAAAGAAAATATGTTTTTCCTTGACCTTAATCAAATAAACAAATATGAATATATTAAAATAACGAACATTATATAAATTCAAGGTAATAACATTTGATGACATTAGGACCTTAATACACTCGAAACATAAGGGCGAGGAAAGGCACCTGAACTTTATTAATGACAAATGTACACAAATGAAATTACAGTAACGGGATACGTCTGAGAAAATCTCTGCAGGAAGCTGAGGAAGACATCAACCTAGGGAAGGTTAATCATAGGGAAGGTTAAGGTATCTGCCTCACCTAAATTGGTGGATACAACGCTGTCACCACTTATTGCTTTAATAATTAGCTTTAGCTCCCTTTACATTGAACCATGCTACCATGTAAGCTACCATGCATTATATAGAGCATGCGAACAAGCCTGAATAGTCCTTAGGACTATATGCAACTGAAAACTCACACCCCCAGAAGTGACTCGAACCCATACTGCCAGGAGCAACGCAACTGGTATGTACAGAACGCCACTTGACCATCACGACCGGACATAAGGAGGTGATAGCCGAAGCTATTTGACCCCCCCCCCGCCGCTCTATAGTAATATAATATACATGCTTTATTATATAGAGCATGTATTTGGTGGTAGCTCTGTAACATGGAGCTGCCACCATATGGTGGCCATCGGTGGTGTTACAGTATCTAATTAGTCAAAGTCGCATAACAAGCCAAATTTTCGTGAAATATTTAATGTTTTATGAAACGATAAATTTTTCATTGTATTACATATGATTGCATTTTTATGTTGAGTCAAAACTAACAAATTTTTTTATCAAACCTAACCTAACCTACCTAACTTATCAAAACCTATCCTAACTTAACCTACCTAACTTATCAAAACCTATCCTAACTTAACCTAACCTAACATAACAAAGTCAATCATTCATGTTCCTAATATAATAGATTATTGTTAGATAGGACCAATCTGAATGGAAATATTTGAAAATAATGAAAATCATTCGGCCTGTTAGGCAAATCGGACCCTGCATACTAGGCCAAACAATACGGTTCTGGCTATTAGGCACGACATATATATATTATACCCCCCCCCTCCCACCACCACACACCACATATATTCAACTCAATTCTCCAAAAGAGCCAACGAATCAAACCGGAGGAAACCAAGCCCTGTGGCTCAATAGGACCACAGGGTTTATTCCTAACTTAATGAACAATAATAATGTAATCTGGTCATATTCTCTGACCAGAAGAACAGCTTTAACATCCACATTCAACTACTTTCTTGTCTCTTGCTACAGGAAACATCCCGCCCCCTTCCCCTCCCCAAGGGTAGTGATGCTCTCTCTCTCTCTCTCTCTCTCTCTCTCTCTCTCTCTCTCTCTCTCTCTCTCTCTCTCTCTCTCTCTCTCGCTCTCTCTCTCTCTCTCTCTCTCTCTCTCTCTCTCTCTCTCTCTCTCTCTCTCTCTCTCTCTCTCTCTCTCTCTCTCTCTCAGGAGGGGAGTGGAAGTACACACAGGAACAGTTTTGAGAAAATTACTAGTGGGATGGCAAACTTTCGCGAAATGCCGGTGAAAACGACCGCAAAACACAAGAGAGCAGCGAATAGCTGCTTGTTGAGAGAGAAAAAGAGAGGCAGTTGCCTCTCACGTGAACTAAAAATTTATCCTTTGACCGTCGAAGTCACCGGGGAAGGGGAGGGGGGTCTATATTTTTTTTTTATCTTATAAAGGACACTACAATATTTATTTTTACTATCAAAAATTACATTATCACTTTCTTCAGACCAAGATTTTTTTTCTTTGAAATGGTATATAGTAACTGTTTTCACTATCTATGTTATAAATGCACCGGTGTTACCTTTATTTTTTATTTTTTTTGCATTTTGGAGTGATTTAATATTGTATGTATTTATTATTGGATTCACATAATTAACAATTAAATACACAATTAATTATTCTAGGGTAGATTTATATTAATATAATTTACAGTGAGGTGGTGTGAGAGGGAATTAATGGGTGGCAGTGTGAGAGGGAATTAATGGGTGGCAGTGTGAGAGGGAATTAATGGGTGGCAGTGTGAGAGGGAATTAATGGGTGGCAGTGTGAGAGGGAATTAATGGGTGGCAGTGTGAGAGGGAATTAATGGGTGGCAGTGTGAGAGGGAATTAATGGGTGGCAGTGTGAGAGGGAATTAATGGGTGGCAGTGTGAGAGGGAATTAATGGGTGGCAGTGTGAGAGGGAATTAATGGGTGGCAGTGTGAGAGGGGGGCCAGTGGATGGCAGTGAAAATAAGAGTGTGGGTAGCAGTTTTTTCAGTATATTTTTTTTTTACCACAGACGTGGCCAGACATTTACAATGCTAACCATGATATATATACATTTTCTTCTGTCCTCCATGGACAGGGTTAGAGATAAACATAGAAATCTGTGATGCGTTAAACAAACACAGATTGTAGTGTTTTTAATCTATCCTATATAAATACGTTTACGTCTGTCCTATATAAACAGAATTTGAAATATGTTCTTTTATACGTAATATTATTAATGTGCGTTTACGAAGGAGAAATGCCATTCTAACTAGCTTACACTGACCCTGTGTACACGTACACACACACACACACACACACACACACACACACACACACACACACACACACACACACACACACACACAACACGCACGCATTAATGGCCCGGAAAATGCAAGGAAGACACTGAAAGTAAGAAGAAATTACAGTGTTTGAGATCAAGATGAAAAGAGGAAAAGAGAGAGAAAAGGTATTAACGAGATTGGACAGCTAGCGTCAGATGCTAGTGACGGGACTGGACAGAGAAATGGCAATGCCGAGGCGGGACAGCGGAAACAGGTAGACAGAAAGATATGCATGACAGACAAAGATATAAGAGTTGGAAGCTGTGATGAGCAGCCAGGGAATAAGATGGGACAGGAATACACTGTAGAAGTCAACGCAAAAGTACAGACGATACAGAATGATCGAAAAATAGTACAAGAGAAAGAGAAGGTAAAGAAAAAGCTAGGATAAAGAAAGAAAGAATGAGGAAGGGGGGAGGGGGGGAGGACTAAACAGTAGTGGTAGAAGGTGAGACAGATGAGATAGATGAGACAGAGAGTGAGAGGGAGAGATAGCTGCGGGAGAGATAAGAGATAAGACCCCCCACAGAGGCCCAGTTAACGAGGCTCGTCACTACGGTGGCCGCTGGGTGGTCCTTATGTCAACACACTTCAGGTCCCTCCCTCCCTCCCCCTCTCTCTCTCTCTCTCTCTCTCTCTCTCTCTCTCTCTCTCTCTCTCTCTCTCTCTCTCTCTCTCTCTCTCTCTCGCTCGCTCCGCCTTCCACTCCTCTTCCTCTCATTATTTCATAGTTGTATACTCATTTTCATCACTAATTAATTACTTCTATTTAACCTTCACATCTAAATTTATCAATCCTCCCATTTCTCCCTCATTATTTTTGTATACATATCCACTTTCTGTCCTTTACGATCTCCTTTAATTATCATCCTCACTTTTTTTTCCCCATCAGTTTTACTTCTTCATTCATTTCGTTCTCCTCCTCCTCCCTTTCTCTCTCTTTACACACAGGTTGGTACAGGAACAGGCAACTTTTAAGCTCCTGGTAGTAAGCCGAGAGCTTTCTCTTCCCATAGTTCATGGTACTGCACCCCGTACTCTTGCTACACTGCATTTTTAAATTAAAATTTTGCCCCGAGGGGCGAGTTTATTAGGCAGCGCCACTCATCCTATGAGTGGACATACCGGCGTAGCAGGATGTACGACACTCCCCAATAGGAAGAAAACCCGCTGGGTTGTTCATCCTGTCACTTGTCAACCCGTTCTCGCAAATTTAATAAGTCAATATTGACTTATTAGTTGCGTGCATAGGTGACATACTTAAACATAATAGTTTCCCTTGAAAAGCTTCATAGAAAACACCGACCTTACCTAACCTACGTAGTATGTTAAAATAAGCATCTTATAGCTTCGTAATTACAATTGTTACTTAACCTATTATAGGTATAGGTTAGGTAATAATTATAATTACGAAGCAATAAGGTGCTTATCTTAACATACTAAGTAGGTTAGGTAAGGTCGGTGTTTTCTATGAAGCTTTTCAAGGGAAACTATTATGTTAAGTATGTCACCTATGCACATATTTAATAAGTCAATATTGACTTATTAAATTTGCGAGAACGGATTGCACTTGTACCCAGACACAGCTGGGACTTGCTTAACTGTCTCAAGTGAACAGCTTCTCAAACAAGAAGATTAACATTGTCAGCCCTTAAAATCTTATGTTATCTTGCGGGTGCAAAAGGGGGGGAGGTTAGGAACCCAGTCAATCCTCCCCGGCCCGGACACAAACGTACACTAAATCGCTTGAGAAGTGCAGGTCGATTACGTTACCACTGTGCCAACAGATAATGTTCTTTTCACATCTGACATTTCTCTTCCTTCTGTTCTTCGTTCAGCCCGTTCTCGCGAGCGTTCCCAACGTCGAGAAACTAACGTACTAAAATGCCCGTATCCTAACCTACCAGAGGACCCAAAACAGAAAACGGGAAATCATGTCACTGTCGTGCGCCGCCGCCGCCATTTCCTAGTATGACAATTTCTGGCCTCAGACAGCATATACGTCAAAATGCGACGTAGTAATAGGAGGACGGGCTACTTCATTAACTATTTCATATACTTATACTCTTCTTATCCTCTTCTAATCTTCCTATCCTCCTCATCCATCTGAATCCTGTCATTTGTTTCTACTGCTGTTCCATTTCCTCCCTCCTCCAAATCACCCTCATCCCCGCCTATTCCATGCTTTCCTCTCCGACATAAACCTTATCTACATTTTATTTTTCCATCACAAATACTTCCCAGTTTGTTCGCTTGTGTTCTTGCTGCTTCGTTCGCGCTTTCGTTGATTTGCTTGTTCATTTGTGTGCTTGCTTATGCGTTTGCTTGCTCATTTGCTAACGTCCTCGTTCATTCACACACTTGTTTGGTTGCTCGAACATTCATTTGCTTGTTCACTTCCTCGGTATTTTGATCAACCCATCCTCGACTCAAGTCCATTACATTCAGCGGTCGACCCCACAGACGCATTCATAAATTTTAATATGCTGTTCATTCAAAACGGGAATTTTCTCAAGTATAAATTAATATTATAATATATTAGCATATTGTGCATATATAGGTATAGGTTAGGTTAGGTTAGGTGTTTAGGTTCTGTTGGCGATTATTTGTATTTGTAGTACGTGGGTGAAGCATTTATAGCGTTGTGATTCGAACAAAATTCGTCAGTGAAACACTTGTTCCGGATATGTTCGAACGTCAGCAGTTGTGAGTCGTGTGTAAACCGCTTTTCATTCATAAACAGTGGGTTTGGCGGGTGCATGGAATCACTTTTGGATCTTTGTTTGGAGGACAAAGATCCTCCAATCTGTGGGGTCTGTGTCTGTGGGGTCGATTTGTCTGTGGGGTCGACCGCTGGATGTAATGGACTTGAGTCGAGGATGGGTTGCTTTAACGAGCCTAGCCTGAGGACAGGCTGCTTCTTAGATACTAATCTTGCCTTAGTTTCGTCTTCTCCCTCCAAATTCTCTTTCCGGTACCTCCAAGTTTCCCTCTCAATTACCTCGTGTTTCCTCCCTCGCGTCTTCTTGCCTTGCTTCCCTCCCCTTTCCCTTCACTTCCCTTCCCTTTTCCCCTTCCCCTCACGCTTCCCCTCTGCCTCACCCTTACCCTCCCTGAGCCTTTTAAGCTGCCTCTTTCTCTCTCTTTTCACAGGTAATGGGGCGATGACACAGGTAGTGCAGAGACAATTTATTTCTTTCACAATTTCGTTTTTTATTTTTACTAAAAGTTTTAAATTTTAACTTCTTTGCCCACCGTGTCTGGGGGGACGCGTCATTTTGTTAACAAACCTTGAGAGCACTATTTTCTTGGTGTTAGACCATTTTGCTTGAGATAATGGTCAAGAAAATTGTATGAATATCAGAGGTTCCCGGTTCTCAACAATGTTCTCTATGCTAGCCTCCACCCTTCACTAGGTCTATCCTGCATTTTCTAATATATCTTTCAATCCACTAGGTAATTTTATTAGGCATATTTAAGACCTAGCTTTCTAGCATTTCCTAGACCTAGCTAGGCTAAGACATAGCCTAGCTTTCCAGTATTTTCCCCATGCATGTATTATGTAATGTTTCCTTTCCTGAGGATATATTTCGAGTGCTTTGAGGCCGCGCGCGCCGTGGATAGTCTCTGTATTCCCTCTTTTTCGGAAATTTCGCCTGCTCTGATAGTGGAAGCGAGTCTAGCAGTCCTGAAGGTGATTCGAAAAGTAGGAGCGTTTTGGAGTAGCGTCCCCGGATTCAAGGGTTTCTATTATCCGCCTCATTGCAATGGTGGAGAAGGTGGGTGGGGGGGAGACGGCGAGTGATTATACAATACAATGGAATAATATTAAGGAATTAAATGAACTGGAACTAAGTGATATAACTGTACATTACCAGGGCAGGTTTAGTAACAAGTGAGTTATACCGACTGAATAATTACGTACAGACTGGCTAATTACTATGCAATTTATAGTTTTAATAATTGGAAATACAGGCTAACCTAAATATATTTTCACTTTCTGCACTCACGTAACGAACAAAAATTTTAACACTGGAAAAAAAATCAGCCAATTTATCAACAGTATAAATTATACACAGTGGCATAGCTACAAAAATCTATATCCCGAAAACAGAATGTCTATCTGCCTGTCTGTTTGTCTGTCCGAGGTTGGAAACCAGATGCTTGGAACTAGCCTCACCCAACTTTGCATCATGATTTCTGTGGGGTAAGTGACCAACATGGGCGGGTCGAGGCAGACCCCACTTTTTCCAGTAAGATGTCGCCTGTTGTCATAAAATTCCCATCTCAAGCCTCTGGCGATTCTGGCACCGGTTCGAACCTCTTAAAAAAAGGATTTGATCGTAGACTATCGTAGAGCATTACACAGATATTGCCGGATACTAGCCACCACACACCTCCGTCAGTACAGACACCACCGTGAGTGAAGAGCTAAGAACACACAAAGACTGCCATTAAGATATACTTTGAACGGCTTATCTTGAGGTTATCTTGAGATGATTTCGGGGCTTTTTAGTGTCCCCGCGGCCCGGTCCTCAACCAGGCCTCTACCCCCAGGAAGCAGCCCGTGACAGCTGACTAACACCCAAGTACCTATTTTACTGCTAGGTAACAGGGGGCATAGGGTGAAAGAAACTCTGCCAATTGTTTCTCGCCGGCGCCTGGGATCGAACCCAGGATCACAAGCCCAGCGTGCTGTCCGCTCGCCCGACTTAATGGACATTCCTTTCATCCTTTCTAGTTCTCAACTGTACCAAGTCTCAGCAGCTAAGGAGCCAAGCTACGATATGAAACCGAGTCGTTACAAGATGCAGACGAGGCTCTGTAATTGATTAATTCATATATCGCTAAATTACTTACACAATATTTATATAAAACTTTAATAAATAAAAATATACAATCAAATAAAGATCTTTGAAATCAATATTTTGTTTTAATTTGTCAATATATAAGATAAATATTTTCGTCTATATGTTATATTTATGATATTTTACATATGTTATATTTTATAAATCTGTTATATTTGTTATATTGTATATATTTTATATATTTGCTATATCTTATTTGTTTATATTTGTTTCATATATATATGTTACATTTTCTTCCACGTTTTATATATGCATGTATCCATCACTGTATTCCAACCCTCCAATCCCTCTCTCTCTATCTCTCTCTCTCTCTCTCTCTCTCTCTCTCTCTCTCTCTCTCCGCATGTATCCATCACTGTATTCCAACCCTCAATCTCACTACCCCCCCCATCTCCCTCCCTCTCTCCTCTCTCTCTCTCTCTCTTCTCGCATGTAGTCCATCACATCTCAACTCTCTCTCTCTCTCCTCTCTCCCCATGTATCCATCACTGTATTCCAACATTCCACCCTCCATCTCCCCTACCACACCCTCTCCCTCTCCTCTCTCTCTCTCTCTCTCCTCCTCTCTCTCTCTCTCTCTCCGCCCTCCTCCCTCCTCCCAACTCCTGACACACAACGAAGCGGCCGCCTCCTGTCCATCGCTATGTTTGTATTCACCTGTAAAGACAGTGACAGGAACAGAAGGTGCAGGCTCCCCACTCCTGGGTAAGTCTGACGGAGGAACATCACCCAGACTAGGTGAGAGAGATGGGGAGGAGCAGGATGGTTTGGAGGAGGAGAGAGGGTAGGCAAGCAGTGAGAGAGAAGGGGGGGAGGGGGATTGTGAGAGAAAAAGATATTCCACCTTCACAGGTGGAGTCTTTCTCCCTCACAGGTGGAGTCTCTCCCTCACAGGTGGAGTCTCTCTCCCTCACAGGTGGAGTCTCTCTCCCTCACAGGTGGAGTCTCTCTCCCTCACAGGTGGAGTCTCTCTCCCTCACAGGTGGAGTCTCTCTCCCTCACAGGTGGAGTCTCTCTCCCTCACAGGTGGAGTCTCTCTCCTCACAGGTGGAGTCTCTCTCCCTCACAGGTGGAGTCTCTCTCCCTCACAGGTGGAGTCTTCCCTCACAGGTGGGTCTCTCTCCCTCACAGGTGGAGTCTCTCTCCCTCACAGGTGGAGTCTCTCTCCCTCACAGGTGGAGTCTCTCTCCCTCACAGGTGGAGTCTCTCTCCCTCACAGGTGGAATGCATGAACCTGACATCACTACCGATTAGGGTATTTAATTTATGGCGTGATTAGCGAGTCAACAGCTTATCTCGTTGCCTTTATCGGAGAGGAATTTTGAATTCATCACTCGTGATATGTTATCAGTGCGTTCACGCGTGTCGCAGCTGTTATCTGTGCGTTCACGCGTGTCGCAGCTGTTATCTGTGCGTTCACGCGTGTCGCAGCTGTTATCTGTGCGTTCACGCGTGTCGCAGCTGTTATCTGTGCGTTCACGCGTGTCGCAGCTGTTATCTGTGCGTTCACGCGTGTCGCAGCTGTTATCTGTGCGTTCACGCGTGTCGCAGCTGTTATCTGTGCGTTCACGCGTGTCGCAGCTGTTATCTGTGCGTTCACGCGTGTTGCAGCTGTTATCAGCGCGTTCACGCGTGTCGCAGCTGTTATCTGTGCGTTCACGCGTATCCCAGCTGTTATCAGCGCGTTCACGCGTGTCCCAGCTGTTATCAGCGCGTTCACGCGTGTCCCAGCTGTCATGAGCGCTTGCCTCATCAGTGTTGTAAGTTAAGACTTCGTCACTGTAAAGCACAGGATCCCTAATCATGGTTCTCATTAATTATGGGGGGGGGGGGAGGGGAGTTAAATAGCGTGATGTTGACACGTGGTGGTATTTAGGGGTGTTGGGGGGGGGGGGGGCGTTCAGGTGTCAAGTGACAGCCCAGTTTATTATCAGCGTGTCGCAATGGTGCTGGTATATGGGGCTGCGTGTCTACTCAAGCGTGTTGCTGTGGTGACTGACACGAGTGTGTTTCGGGCTCACGCGCGTCTGAGGGTTCAGGGTTCGAGTCTCCTTGAGCCCCAGTTTTGTTTTCTACCACAGACGTGGCCACACATTTACAATGCTAACCAGCATATATACATTTTCTTCTGTCCTCCATGGACAGGGTGAGAAATGTGTTAAACATATAGTTCAAGGGTTTATTGAACACTCAACCACAGGTGTATGGAATGATACTGTGTTGTTGTTCCGTGTAGGCTGCTAGTGTAGATAGGATGGTGGTGGGTGGGGAGGGGTGGGGGGGGGGAGAGGGTCTTGTTCCATGAACTCCACATGTATGTAATATACTTACACTAGCAGGTATACCAGCTATATTCCTATATATGTGTATCTGTTACATTCCGACAGGTGTATATATATAACCACTCTCGCCTCTTAAATGGACTTTACATCCGCCACCACGATAATGTTATTAAAACACAACTAAAACAGAAGCGAAAAAAAACAGGGGAAAAAGGAGGAAACCCCACCTCCATTTAAAACTTTGACCCAAATATCAAAGTAACAAAGTTATCGCGAATAACCTAACTCAATTACGGGCTCACCATAGCCCGTGCTACACGGACATTTGTTCTGAGTAACAAGAACAACAACTTAAGCGGACAGGTGTACAATCATTCCAGTGACCCCCGCGGCAGTTACTATGCTGGAGTCGGTCGGCCGAGCGGATAGCACACTGGACTTATGATCCTGTGGTCCCGGGTTCGATCCCGGACGCCGGCGAGAAACAATGGGCAAAGTTTCTTTCACCCTATGCCCCTGATACCTAGCAGTTAAATAGGTACCTAGGTGTTAGTCAGCTGTCACGGGCTGCTTCCTGGGGGTGGAGGCCTGGTCGAGGACCGGGCCGCGGGGACACTAAAGCCCCGAAATCATCTCAAGAAGATGCTACCCGGCAACTGGTCCCATCGTTGGCCTGTGGCTATTCATTCACTTAAGGCAGTCTTGTTGTACTTGTTTTATCTGGAGGAGAACATCTGGCATCTCCCAAACTCCCTGGTGGGAGTCTTGGGTTCATATGTGATCCCTAAGTTCCATGTGTGTACTCATCTATTTGTGCTTGCGGGGGTTGAGCTTTGTCTCTCTGGTCCCGCCTCTCAACTGTCAATCAACTGGTGTACAGATTCCTGAGGCTACTGGGCTCTACCATATCTATATTTGAAACTGTGTATGGAGTCAGCCTCCACCACATCACTTCCTAGTGCATTCCATTTACTAACTATTCTGACACTGAAAAAATGCTTTCTAACGTCTGTGTGGCTCATTTGGGTACTAAGTTTCCACCTGTGTGTGTGTGTGTGTGTGTGTGTGTGTGTGTGTGTGTGTGTGTGTGTGTGTGTGTGTGTTTGTGTGGCCAGATTCTAGTCACTGTTCTCATTTAAGGAGTTTCATGTGTATCAGGAAAGCTGTTGTTTACTGCCTGTGCCCCAGCTCCACACAACCCAACATTACAAGCATGGGGATATATTCTTTCTGTGCATGAAGGCATCGAGGGGGGGTCCATACAGAGACCCATCAGAAGCGCCGTGCCGCGGTCAGATCACTGCCCATCAGAGCCACACAGACCATTACCGAGCAGCAAAACCATCCACTTGGAGCGAGACTTGTTTGGTGGGCACCTTCACGGCCTCACAAACAACCTTATAGTAGAGCAGTGCACGAGGGGGACTCTATTCACCTTGGAGTTGAGAAAAGCTGTATACCACTTGTGTGTATAATATTTACTAATGGATTTTTACGGGTTCGCTTTCCTCGAACTGTTTTGCTTCTATATGGACAAGTGTGCCGAATGCAAATGATCTTGCTTCTGCTATCGTGATTGGAGTATTAATTTTTATTTTCTGAAATTAAGATATCTCATAGCCAAAACTTTAATTTTAATATGTGGGGAGTTAAAAAAAAAAAAATAGTGTCTCCCCCCCCCCCCCCCCACACGCTAATCTCTACACTCCTCTCCCCCATCATACACAAACTACTCTCCCCATTCATACACTACTCTCTCTACACACATACACTGCTCCACCCCCACCTCACACACACTACTCTTCCCCTTTTAATAATTTCTGCTCTTCATACCATGTTAACATTCCCCCTTCTTCCTATCTTTATTAAAGCCTAACATCCTTCCAACTCTATTCTCTGTTAAGTTTCTCTCTTGCCTCACTTTACTGGCAGTTAAATCCTCCTCCTCCTCCTTTTTATTTATCATCTACTTTATTACCTCCCTCCCTACTACATGCCCCCCCTGGAGTCTGAGTCCCTCAACCTCCACTTTATCCCCTTCTCTTATATCTCCCATCCACTTGAAAAGTACTCCCTCATTTTCCCCTCTTACGTGCCATTAAGTATTTTTCTTATCTTCCTCCCCTTTCACTTCTCTCTTCTCCCTTTTCTGTTCCTCCTTGTGCTGTTGCTCCTCCTCCTCTTACTATTTTTATTTACGATAGGCTTCCGCCTCCATTTTATCATACTACTACCTCCAGTTTCCTCCTATTCCCATCACTCCTTTTTTACATCTCTTTTTTTCCACCTCCCTCCCCTCCCCTATTTACTCCTACTCATCCCCCCCTACCCCTACACAGAATATGTAACACAGTATAATGATAACATTTGAGGCAAATTGGCAACTTGTCAACAACACAAATAATAACTCCCACGATTAAAGTCGCAGTGGTCAACCGTGTGACGACCATGAGGCCCCCACTCCCCCCCCCCTAGCACGGCGGTGGTGGGGGTTGGGGGGGGGGCGTGGGGACTTGTGGGGTGATGGGGTGGTGACTGGTGGGGTGGGGTAGAGTAGCTTTACAACCTTGCATCAAAACTTACGATATCGTCGTAGAAGTGATTCGATCCTCCGGTTAATATGTCGGCCACTGGCGTGTCAATATCTTGTGGGTTAGTTCTTTGGGTACTCAAATTGGTCTCTTGCATTTGCAGGAGCAGCTGCAGGTCTTGTTTAAGAACTCGGTTATTATGCATCGGTCTCGACAGGTTATGTAGGTGGGTTGCTTGGGTTTGTACTTTTGGTCAGGCAAGGGAAGGGAACTATCAGGCAAGACAATTGAACTTTTTTTTACGGAGTGGCAGAGCGAGAGAGCGAGTTGGTTCCAGGCCGCTACCTGGTTGGTTGGGCACTCTGAGGCACCTGAGTGCTTCAGAGTGCCTTCAGGTGCTCTCAAGCAACCTCTCGCCACCTCTCATGGTGTTCAAATAAAGATCTTGATAAGCACATTCAAGGGATACCTGCTCAAACGGACTTACACATCAGAATGTGAGCAGTTCAACAGCCTGGTGGTGAGAGACCGGACCGCAGGGACATTGATTCAAGGAACAATCACAAGGTGCGTAGTCACAAGGTAGGAAAGATTGGAAAGGGGGGGGAAGAAACCTCTGGAGTTGATGAGGGCGGGAGAGATGCCTTCGATTACGCGCCCAAAGAAAACGGTCATTATCGGTGACGTCACCCTGGCAGGCAGCCAATCCCAGGCGCTCCCGCCATCCCGCGCTCCCACACACCTGTCCAAAGTTATTGCCGCCGCACCCCCCCACCCCATCAGATATATATATATATCACCCGGTTATGCCTATCGATTTATTGGTGTTTTCGGCTTCGATTTAGCTGGATATGTATCACGTTGGGCCTTTTGACGGGCCGACATAAGAGATGGATCTTGAGGATCGATCGACAAAGCCAGTGTGATAAGGCAGCTTCATCACGTGACATAATGCGGTATCACAAAGGACTTTTTAAGTGTCTTATTTGGTTAAGTCGCGCCTTTTTAACGGCTTTGTTTACGGACACGAGACTCCTCGTGCAAAACCAGCGAGAGACAAACTTCCAACATGGTATCTGGAGTGTTTTACATAGTAATAATAATGGGCAAGTTGGGGGTCAACAGCCCTCATTTGGCCTTCAGCGCCCCCTCCTCCTCTCTTCATCGGTCACCCATAATCACAAATGTCCAGCAGGCAGTTGACAACCGTGTAGGCAAGACGGTGCAGGTGCGTTCCCTAAGGGTTCCCCTAAGGGTTCCCCTAAGGGTTCCCTAAGGGTTCCCCTAAGGGTTCCCCTAAGGGTTCCCCTAAGGGTTCCCTAAGGGTTCCCCTAAGGGTTCCCCTAAGGGTTCCCCTAAGGGTTCCCTAAGGGTTCCCCTAAGGGACACCAGCGCCAAGCTGCCCTGCCTCAAGCTGGAAAACACGGGTACCGCAATATCCCAGCCTCCCTGCCTGATTATTTTTCAATATGCTGAAATATGGCGAGCGGGGGGAAGGTGGTGTTTAATATGAGCGCGTTGACAGCTTTATAACGTTAGTGACGCGGCCCGCTGCCAGGTACACGCTCCACCTGCGGCCTCAACACCTTTTGTTGATGCTACCCAAGTGTGTAGTGTAGCACATTAATATATAGCATATACAAACACACAGGGGGGGGGGGGTCGTAGTCATCATGGCCCGGGTTCTATTCTCGGAGGAGGCGGAAACAAATGGACAGTTTCTATCAACCTGATGCGCCTGTTCACCTAGCAGTAAATAGATAGATGGAGGTTAGACAGCTGCTACGGGTTGCTTCCTGGGGATATGTGTAGGAATATATTTAGTAGACAATAGAAGAATAGATTGGTTAGAAAGGGGGGCCGGGGTCCAAGAGCTAATAGCTGGATTCTGCCGACACAAATAGTACACACACACACACACACTCACACACACACACACACACACACACACACACACACACTCACACACACTCACACACTCACACACACTCTCTCACACACACACACACACACACACACACACACACACCACACACACACACACACTCTCACACACACACACACACACACTCTCACACACACACACACACACACACACACACACACACACACACACACACACACACACACACACACACCACACACACACACACTCACACACTGTAATGATTCTCTCGTAGGTTCACCTACGGAAACGTTGTTACGACTTTTGCTTCCTCTAAATGATCAAGTTTGACATCTTAACCCCCTCCCCCCTTGTGCCAAGAAGCTAGGGAAGGGGGGGGGGTTCCTCCCCCCTCGCGTCTCTTGGGAGGGGGGGAGTTGGTCGCGTGGTAGACCATCTAAGAACGCCAGTCCGAAGACCTCACTCAATCATTCAGGTGAAATACTAAAGAAACTGTTCATGACTTTTGTGAGCCCGAAATTGGAATATGCAGCAGTTGGATGGAGCCCAAATCTCAAGAAGCACATAATGAAACTGGAAAAAGATGCAATGACATGTTACAAAATGCCTTCATGAACTGAGAAACAAGAGTTACGAGGAGAGACTAGAGGCGTTGAACATGCCACAACTAGACGATAGAAGAAACAGAGGCGACATGATCACCACTTACAAAATAACAACAGGAATCGACCAAATTGACAAAGTGTAATTCCTGAAGCCAGCAACTTCACGAACAAGAGGAAAGATAAGGAAACAAAGGCGCTGAAAAAAAATATTAGACAGTTTTCTTTTGCAAACAGAATAGTCAGTAGTTTCATAGCGTTATACGACAAAGAGTACTGGGAAGACGGGACACCACAAGCGTAGCCCTCATCCTGTAACTTCACTTAGATAATTACACTTAGATAATTATATTCTCGTTGATTGTTATCTAGAATAACAGCTGTATCTATCCCTGCCTCCCCTCCCCCCCAAAATAATAGTTCACACTAATCCGCGATAAAGTAGACTGTTTTCCTTGAAAGTCAAGTTTACCTGGTAGAGGTTTAAATGGGAGGAGACAGGTTATCATGGCAGGTTTACTTACCAGGAAGAGGAGGAGGAGATTGGTTTACCAGGTGGTTAGTTTACCAAAAGAGGAGTTAACACTAGAAAAACTATACTACCTGGCAAGGGGTGGGTTATCCTTGGAAAAAGTTTACTTCTTGCTCCATTAAATCTTTAAACTCAAAATGTTCTTTTTGGTTGTGTTTTGCTAAGACAGAGAGCAAGATGTGGACGACAACACAGGTGTTAATTCTTCTGATCCTGTGTTTCCTCTTCTCCTTCTCTTCCTATCTCGCCTTTTATTCACCGCCTTCACTTTTTCTCATTTGTTTACACTTTTCTTTCGTCCCCTCAAGCTCCCCTCTACCTCCCCTCAACCCGTTATTCTTCCCTTACCTCCTCCCCCCCACTCTACTCACTCACGTTATCTCTCACATAATACCCCTCGCCTCCCCCCCCCCTCCCTCAGGACAGGGGGAGAGCTTTCCCCTCTTTCCCCTCTACCTTACCTCCCCTCGTGTCTTAGGGCCGTGAGTGGCCATATCACCTTTAGGGGGAAATATCTTGTGCCGTTCAGGTCCCAGGTAATTTAAGGTCGACAGTTTTTTGTTTAATTCAACTCTTCTTAGGTTTTACGTTCGAGGAATATTTAAGTAATGACTGTCTTCAGGGTGCCGATCTGGGTTCGAGTCCTGGCTGAGTAGGATTCATCAGACACCAATACGGAACTGTTCGCCCCTATTTTAAACACTTAATGAGCTCCGAAGCACCTAGAGGCTGTTTATGTCAATAACAACAGTTGATTGGGAAGCTTTCATGCTTGTAAACCGTTTAATACATGTAACCAAAGCCGTCAAAGATTGTGGAAAGATGTACACGTTCGTAAGTGCTTGCGTAACTCCTTCGTGAATCTGGCCCCTGTCTCGGGTGGACGTTCTGTCCATAATTTAAGGTACAGGCAGAATATATGTCACAAAGTGGGAGGACAGGAGGTCTAGCTCGGATAATGCGTAGGTTATTACTTTGGTCGAAATATAGACAAGGAAATAAGTTGGAAAATGAGAAAAAAATAAATGAAGAACAAGGAATGATAAAATGAGAACTCATTGATGGGGTGACATCTTTACTAAATAATAATGACTTCGGCAGTTATCTTGGCTTCGCCCTTAAATACACGTCGTTCATATAGTTAATTATAACACCAAGATCATCCTCTTCATATCATCCTCAGAGAATGTAAGGACACCAAAATGACACAGTTATGATCTCATCATTCTTCGGTTAAGAAAAAAAATCAACAGTGCTGAGATACTTACTGGAGATACCAGGATAAATATTGGAAAAAGAGCAATCAACCACAGACTGGCAAAGCACGTGGAACAAACGGTGACACCAGATTACATGGATTCAGAAACCACAGAGGGATCCTCGCAGCTATAGCACCTATAGCTCTGATCTATGAACACGTAGACAATGCCATAACGATATATTATATTATATATTATATTATATATTATATATAAATGGAAGGGAGTACCCCCTCTGGCTGGATGAAGGGGACCATTAGCCTCGGAGGAAACCACATATTACGCATTAGAGGGAATGTTTAGGGTTGAAATTGAAATTGAAATAAGTTTACTGAGGTAAAATACACACAAAGGGATGAGGTAGCTCAAGCTATTCTCAGCCCATTCAGTACAACGTGTTAATATATACATAGACACACATCACAAACAATAAACATATTACCAAACATTCTGAGAGATAAACATATACATTTCCTCCTTCACAAGTAGTATGTTATCAGACGTACACACTACACAGCTGCAGGTACAGACAACATTTCATTCCTGTTAGTAGGCTTAGCTAGACCGTTTCCATTCCCTGGAACCCGACTTAATAATCGGTTAACAACCAAGTTTCGATTACTGCTGGGTAAACAGGGGTGAACAGTTAAGGATTAGCGAAAAGTCAATCCTCACCAGCCAGGACTCGAACCCACATCAAATCGCTTTCGGGACGAGTGTGTTACCACTACGCCACCAGCAATATAATAGACTGTTCAGAAATCCAACGAAAACTTGCAACAAAGACTGAGATTTTGCCTAAAAATATATATTTGTATTTGTAACCATTTGTAACGAGGCTTCTACACAGATTTCCTAACGCACTACGGAGCCTCCAAGACAACAGAGCAGCTCAGCATTAGTAGTTACATGGGTTATTTAATATTATTAACATCTTTATTACCAAAATTAATTACAATTTTGCCTAATCTGAGGATTTTGATAGTCTTATTAAAGTGAGGATAATGCTGGTATTCACTGTCACGCAGGACAGAGGGTCATACATAAGACATTAGGTCTAAACTGTAGGCTGAAGCACATATGTATCATGGTTACAATCAATGTTTTAATGTATGGATAAGTTACATGGGTGACGTATCCCAGCTGAAGAGTGGAAACCCACAGTGGGGGGCTGGGGAGCTGCCCATCACCCACTCTTTTCAAAATATATACATCACTACAGCGGAGGACGTAACTCAGATAATCTGCCAATCGGAATAATGACGATACTGATTAACAGAACAAGCCGGAAATAGAATTCATAAATGATTTTTAGAAGCAATGGAAAGTAAGTGGCAAGAAATAAAGGTTCCAGATAACACACACACACACACACACACACACACCACACACACACACAGCCTAAAAAACCTGGAACCTCAAGCCATTATCTTTGACAACCGTCCTATCCAACATACGGATATAGGCAGAATAATGGTACTAGAGATGAATCAAAATTCACTACAATAGCAGAATAAATAGCGCAAAAAAACCCGCTTTAGGAAAACTAAGAAGATTCCGTAGCCCCGACACGAACACAAAGCTACTCTCACACAAGGCTCTATAGAGGCCGGCTGCATACCTAATACCCTCCAGCACCACCACCTAGAGGCCGGCTGCATACCTAATACCCTCCAGCACCACCACCTACCTTAAAGAAAAACCAACATGTGCAAAATCTACATGTGCAACATGTACAAGCAGTGCAAAAATCGGCAAGAAAAGTTGCAAAACACTGTCCAACGTATGACCAGAGACTTCCGGAAGTTCCAATGAGGCGTTCAGTAGCCTGAGACCTACGACCTCTGCCATACAGACTAGGGGCAGAGGTCGTACGTATCTCTCACTGTATATTTTGCTGTTTTACACCTTATCCCTCCTGTGTACCTCTTTATTATCTTTATTATCCAAAGTCCACGTTCGCTCCTCTTCCTCCCTCCGTCCCCGAGTTCTCCTTTTCTCTCCATTTCTACCCCTCCACCCCCCCCCCCCTGCCACCTCCCCCCCTCCCCATCTCTCCCCATCTTTCCCCCCCTCCCTCCCTCCCCATGCCTCCCTTCCCTTTCTCCGAAGGTAACTGGGAACAAATAGGAAAGTGCACATAATCAACCAAGACCTGACCTTACCTGACGCATCAATTCCATTGCCTGATGGCGGCGGTCTTTTCCTTGCAAACATTCTCCCCCTTCCTTAAAACGTTTCCACCTCTCTCTCTCTTCTCCTCTTCCCTTAATACGTTCCACTCCTCTCCTGTCCTTCCCATAAAACGTCCTGTCCCCCCTCTCCTTCCTACAACTACACGCACGCGAAGAAATCAACGGTAAAGGTGCACATGGGCACGTTTGTATAGAGGAGGCGTACACAGGGATCAAAGAGCCAGAGCTCAACCCGCCGCAAGCACAACTAGGTGAGTATAACCACAGAACCTCTCACAGAACACGACATTCAACACCCTCATCCTCCCCCCACACACTCATCCTCCCCTCACACCCTCATCCTCCCCCACACACCCCCATCCTCCCCCACACACCCCCATCCTCCCCCACACCCTCCCCCTCCCCCTCACCCCTCATCCTCCCCCACCCCTCATCCTCCCCCACACCCTCATCCTCCCCCACACTCTCATCCTCCCCCCACACCCTCATCCTCCCCCTCTATCCCTCCCCCCCTCACCCTCATCCTCCCCCCCCTCACCCTCATCCTCCCCCACACCCCCACCCCTCCCCCACACCCTCACCCTCCCCCTCACCCACACCGTCATCCTTCCCCCACACCACTCATCCTTCCCCACACTCCTCATCCTGCCCCCCCCACACCTTCCTCCTCCCCCCCACACCCTCATCCTCCCCGCCACACCACTCATCCTCCCCCCCACACCAATCATCCTCCCCGCCACACCACTCATCCTCCCCCCCACACCACTCATCCTCCCCCCCACACCACTCATCCTCCCCCCCCACACCACTCATCCTCCCCCCCCCCCCACACCACTCATCCTCCCCCCCACACCACTCATCCTCCCCCCCACACCACTCATCCTCCCCCCCCCCACCACTCATCCTCCCCCCCCCACACCACTCATCCTCCCCCCCAACACCACTCATCCTCCTCCCCCCCCACACCACTCATCCTCCCCCCCACACCACTCATCCTCCCCCCCACACCACTCCATCCTCCCCCCCCACACCACTCCTCCTCCCCCCCACAACCAATCATCCTCCCCCCCCACACCACTCATCCTCCCCCCCCCACACCACTCATCCTCCCCCCCCACACCCCTCATCCTCCCCCCCACACCACTCATTCTCCCCCCCACACCACTCATTCCCTCCCCTCCCCCCCCACCCACTCATCCTCCCCCCACACCACTCATCCTCCCCCCACAACCACTCATCCTCCCCCCCACACCACTCATCCTCCCCCCCCACACCACTCATCCCCCCCCCCACACACCACTCATCCTCCCCCCCACACCCTCATCCCTCCCCCCCCTCACCCTCATCCTCCCCCCCCACACCACTCATCCTCCCCCCCACACCACTCATCCTCCCCCTCACCCCCATCCTCCCCCCCCCATACTCCCACTCCGTCAGCTTCTGCTGTAAAAAGTT
>NW_025564147.1:30000-32722 GCF_020424385.1 Procambarus clarkii
CCCTCCTTCCCAACAGCCTGGCACACACTTTTGGTATCCAATTTTGGTAGCCCATTTTACGTGGCCATTAACCTCACTCGGAGGAGATAGAACTGACATCACAAACGATTATGGCGGTCTTGCCAGATCAGGAGTTCAACGACGTACCGGCGCTTCGCTCCGGCATATGATGGAAAGATATGGTCGCGGTTGAGTTGTAAATCTGTGTTGAGGCCCATCACAAGATCTTTAAAATTGGGTAGAGATGACCAAGAGAATTTTTGAGAGGTAAACTACGATGAATTCTGTCGTCTCTCTCTGCCCCCTGTTTCTCGCTAGTGGGCTGCGCATGTAAATAATGCTGGCGTTTGTATTATGTCTTAGTTTACCCGACTGCTTTTTTTTGGGGTGACTACGTAAAGCTTGCTTTAGCTCTAAAGCCCCACCTCATACCTCCCACATGACGTCACAGTGCACTGTCGTATACTCGCTCTCATCGAAGCGAACTCTGGAGGCTCCCTTGGCTTCTGCTTCAACCTCATTCGAGTCCAGCAAACAAAACAGCGTTAAGCACAACGTTATTAATTAGGTTGTAACAATGTTATTAATTAGGTTGTAACAAGGTTATTAATTAGGTTGTATCAATGAACAAAAGCAGTTGTAATTACGTAGGGCATTTACAGGATATCTACAAGTTGATAACCATTTTTTTTTTTGTTCACAGGTGTGCTTGACAAGGTCAGGATTACATACAGGTTTTGTGTACTGTAGAACAGGTCTGACATAACACCGTCTCTGTGTAGTGCGCTGAAAAGAGTCCCTATGTGTGTTAATTGAGAGGAAGAGTTTGTGTAAAAGCCTTATGTGGGAAAATGTATAAAAGGCTTTTTGGTAGTCTATGAAGAGATAATCTACCCACCAATCAATGAAAAGATAATCTACCCTTAATGAAGAGGCAACCTGCCCAGTAATCTATCTGTCTGTCTCTCTCTCCTCTCCTCTCCTATCTCTTTGACCTGACTGTTATTGAATGGGAATAGCGAATAGGAACTTTGACGTAGCCTACCAGGGTCCACAAACCTTACATTAACGTAAACATTAACAATACCGTCTACAAAGGCCACCCCCAAACATCGACCCCTAAACTATCTACAACAGCCATCAAGAGCCCAGCTGCGAGACGGGCGAGCACAGCGCAAACAAGTCAGCTGCCATTCCCTATCCTAACGACCGTTCCGGTGCTGTGAGTGGCAGAGTGACACGTGTAAACATGAGGGGGGGGAGGAGAAAGGGGAGGGGGGGAGGAGGAGAGCGGGGGAGGAGAGGGGGGGGGGATTAACGCGTGTCACTCAGCCAGATGTAAACAAAGGAATACAAAAGCGTCTCTTTTAGTGTTACTTTTGGCACGACCTGAGCCGGATAGGAAACACGTCACAGGTTATAGTAACACCCCTCCCCCTCTTAAAATATATTTAGTAACACCCCCTCCCCCTCGGTATATATATATATAATATATATATATATATATATATATATATATATATATATATATATCGTACCTAGTATCCAGAACTCACTTCTCAGCCTACTATGCAAGGCCCGATTTGCTAATAAGCCAATATTTTTCATGAATTAATTGTTTTTTCGACTACCTAACTTACTAACCTAACCTAACCTAACTTTTTCTTCTACTACCTAACCCAACCTCGACCTATAAAGATAGGTTAGGTTAGGTTAGGTAGGGTTAGTTAGGTATTCGGTCATATATCTACCGTTATATTTTAACTCCAATAAACAAAAATTGACATCATACATAATGAAATGGGTTGCTTTATCACTTCATAAGAAAAAATATAGAGAAAATATATTATATCAGATAAACTTGCTTATTAGGCATAATCGGGCCTTGCTATAGTAGGCTGAGAAGTGAGTTCTGGCTACTAGGTACATAATATATATATAATATATATATATATATATATAATATATATATATATAATAATATATATATATAAATATACTTGTATCTATATGACTAGAATGCGATACGTTATACGCGTCTATAGTCACATATATAAACCAGAAAGTCATGTAATACTCATTAGTTACATAATATAGCGCATCAATACAGCGGTGACACGATACACTGCTGTAAAGTACCGGACTGTACTCGGTAATTTCACACAACCTAACTTAATGCTCCATCGATAATACATCAAAACTGTGGTGTAAATATATTAATAACGCAAGACATTGTATCAATAAAGTAATGTTGTGCACATTTATGATGTAACGGTACACTTTATCAATGATAAGACAAGGGATTTTGTAACACCACCTACCTTACCTTGAGGTTACCTTGAGGTGCTTCCGGGGCTTAGCGTCCCCGCGGCCCGGTCGTCGACCAGGCCTCCTGGTTGCCGGACTGATCAACCAGGCTGTTGGACGCGGCTGCTCGCAGCCTGACGTATGAGTCACAGCCTGGTTGATCAGGTATCCTTTGGAGGTGCTTATCCAGTTCTCTCTTGAACACTGTGAGGGGTCGGCCATTTATGCCCCTTATGTGTAGTGGAAGCGTGTTGAACTGTCTCGAGCCTCTGATGTTGATAGAGTTCTCTCTTAGAGTACCAGTTGCACCTCTGTTTTTCAACGGGGGTATTCTGCACATCCTGCCATGAACCCTATGTGGGTTCAGGGATGGTATATCCTACGTAACATGTTTAATAAAATTCTATGACCAGGA
>NW_025564149.1:0-29979 GCF_020424385.1 Procambarus clarkii
TTACGTAATATCAAACTACATGAAAAACGTGAAAAAAGTCACTATATAACCATATTTGAGGATTTTAACTTCAAATCATAGAGCGAGGTTTCGTATTATTTATATCCAAGAAAGACATATGACAATGTTGTTTCCATACAAATGATAAAAAACAATGTGTTTCATTAGTATTAATGAATCACTCTCTTCAGCCTCTGCATCCCTCTCTTAAGCCTCTGCATCACTCACTTAAGCCTCTGCATCACTCTCTTCAGCCTCTGCATCCCTCTATTGAGCGTCTGCATCATTCTCCTAAGCCTATGCATCACTCTCTTGAGCCTCGCATCACTCTCTTCAGCCTCTGCATCCTCTCTTTAGCCTCTGCATCACTCACTTAAGCATCTGCATCACTCTCTTCAGCCTCTGCATCCCTCTATTGAGCGTCTGCATCATTCTCCTAAGCCTATGCATCACTCTCTTGAGCCTCTGCATCACTCTCTTGAGCCTCTGCATCCCTCTCTTAAGCCTCTGCATCACTCTCTTAAGCCTCTGCATCACTCTCTTTAGCCTTTGCATCACTCTCTTGAGCCTTTGCGTCACTCTCTTGAGCTCACAATCACTCTCTTAAGCCTCTGCATCACTCTCCTGAGCCCCTGCATCACTCTCTTGAGCTTCTCCATCCCCACTTGAGCCTCTGCATCCCTCTCATGAGCCACTGCATCCCTCTCTTGAGCCTTTGCATCACTCTCTTAAGCCTCTGCATCCCCTTTTCCTTTATGTGATATAAACAAAATTTCATCGAATTAGGCAATATTTTGCTGTTTTTCCACGTTTTTTTCTGAATTTTCAGTTTATTGCTATTAATTCTTATATATACGATAAAAATGATGAAACACATAATTGATTAGAAATTAACCTTAAACACTTCATTTTCAATCAACTATTTGTTTCTCGTTAAATACTGAGTAAGATATTGGAAAGGGGAGAAGTTCTGTTTTTATTGCATATATAGACGTTTCAGCCCGATTAGAGCGGTTTTACGTGTACATCTTCCATCGGTAATAAAACGGAAAATCAGGAACATTTTCGTTTATTCTAATGAAAAAACACATTGATTTTTTATCATTTGTATTTGAAACAACATTGTCATATGTCTTTTCTTGGATCTAAATAATACGAAACCTCGCTCTATGATTTGAAGTTAAAATCCTCATATATGGTAATATCGTGACTTTTTTCACGTTTTCATATAGTGTGATTTTACGTATATATATTCGTTTTTACAATATTTCGATGCTACTTCATGTTTCTCACAATATGTGATTTGGCCTTCAAATCTCAGAATTTCGCAAATATTTCATTTTCAAGCAAGTTTTCTTGCATTTTGTTTTGTACTAAAAATCATCGAATTTAGCAATATTTTGACCTTTATCATCCCCTTTTCCTTTACGTGATATAAACAAAATATCGAATTTGGCAAAATTTTGACGTTATTCCCCGTTTTTGTGAATTTTCAGTTTATTGTTATTATTTCATTAAATATACGATAAAAATGATGCAAATACATAATTGATCGGAAAATAACCTTAAATACTTCATTTTCAATCATCTATTTGTTTCTCGTTAAAATACTGAGTAAGATATTTAAAGGGGAGAAGTTCTGTTTTTATTGCATATATCGACGTTTCAGCCGGATTAGAACGGTTTTACGTGTACTTCTTCCATCAGTAATATGAACCGAAAATCTGGAATATTTTAGTTAATTTAATGAAAACACATTGATTTTTATAATTTGTATTGGAAGCAACATCTTTATACGTCTTTTCTAGGGTCTAAAAAATACGAAACGTCGCTTTATGATTCGAAGTTAAAATCCTCAACGTTTTTCATGTTGTTTGATATTACGTAAATATATTCATTTTTTACCAATATTTCGATACTATTCATGTAGTATCACGATATGTGATTTGGCCTTCATATCTCAGATTTTCGGCTAATATTGCATTTTTAAGCAAGTTTTCTTGCATTTTGTTTCGTACTAAAAAGCATCGAATTCAGCAATATTTTGAAGTTCTGTTTTTATTGCATATATCGACGTTTCAGCCGGATTAGAACGGTTTTACGTGTACATCTTCCATCAGTAATGTGAACCGAAATCAGGAATATTTTAGTTAATTTTAATGAAAACACATTGGATTTTTATAATTTGTATTGGAAGCAACATCTTTATACGTCTTTTCTAGGGTCTAAAAAATACGAAACGTCGCTTTATGATTCGAAGTTAAAATCCTCAAACGTTTTTCATGATGTTTTGATATTACGTAAATATATTCATTTTTTACCAATACTTCGATACTATTTCATGTAGTATCACGATATGTGATTTGGCCTTCATATATCAGATTTTCGGCTAATATTGCATTTTAAGCAAGTTTTCTTGCATTTTGTTTCGTACTAAAAGCATCGAATTCAGCAATATTTTAACGTTTATCGTCCCTTTTCCTTTATGTGATATAAACAAAATATCATCTAATTATGCAATATTTTGCTGATTTTCCACGTTTTTGTGAATGTTTTCAGTTTATTGCTATTAATTCATTAAATATACGATAAAAATGATGTAAACACATAATTGATTAGAAATTAACCTTAAACACTTCATTTTCAATCAACTATTTTTTTCTCGTTAAAATACTGAGTAAGATATTGGAATGGGGAAAAGTTCTGTTTTTATTGCATATATCGACGTTTCAGCCGATATATTCATCCAAGAAAACATCCCTCTCATGAGCCTCTGCATCCCTCTCTTGAGCCTTTGCAACACTCTCTTAAGCCTCTGCATCCCTCTCTTGAGCCTCTGCATCACTCTCAAGAGCCTCTGCATCCCTCTCTTGAGCTTCTGCATCCCTTTCTTGAG
The DNA here is from genome assembly GCF_020424385.1 of Procambarus clarkii. Lineage (NCBI taxonomy): Eukaryota > Metazoa > Arthropoda > Malacostraca > Decapoda > Cambaridae > Procambarus > Procambarus clarkii. The sequence continues at coordinate 2,897 of NW_025564149.1, forward strand.
CCCCTGCATCCCTCTTTTGAGCCTCTGCATCCCTCTTTTGAAACTCTGCATCCCTTTCTTAAGCCTCTGCATCACTCTCTTCAGCCTCTGCATCACTCTCTTGAGCCTCTGCATCCCCTCTATTAAGACTCTGCAACCACTCTCGTAAGCCTCTGCATCACTCTATTGAGCTTCTGCATCACTCTCTTGAGCCTCTACATCCCTCTCTTGAGCCTCTGCATCACTCTCTTGGGCCTCTGCATCACTCTCTTGAGCCTCTGCAAAACTCTCTTGAGTCTCTGCATCACTCTCTTGAACCTCTGCATCCTCTCTTGAGCCTCTGCAACACTCTCTTCAGCATCTGCATCACTCTCGTAAGCCTCTGCATCCCTCTCCTGAGCCTCTGAATCCCTCTCTTCAGCCTCTGCATCAGTCTCGTAAGCCTCTGCATCACTCACTTGATTCTCTGCATAACTCTCTTGAGTCTCTGCATCACTCTCTTGAGCCACTGCATCCATCTCTTCAGCCTCTGCAACACTCTCTTCAGCCTCTGCATCACTCTCTTAAGCCTCTGCATCCCTCTCCTGAGCCTCTGAATCCCTCTCTTGAGCCTCTGCATCACTCTCTCGAGCCTCTGCATCACTCTCTTAATCCTCTGCATAACTCTCGTGAGCATCTGGATCACTCTCTTGAGCCTCTGCATCCCTCTCTTGAGCCTCTGCAACACTCTCTTCAGCCTCTCCATCACTCTCTTAAGCCTCTGAATCCCTGTCTTGAGCTTTTGATTCTCTCTCTTGAGCCTCTGCGTCACTCTCTCGAGCCTCTGCATCACTCTCTTGAGCCTCTGCATCACTCTCTTCATCCTCTGCATCACTCTCTTGAGCTCTGCGTCATTCTCTTGAGCCTCTGCATCCCTCTCTTCATCCACTGCATCACTCTCTTGAGCGTCTGCATTACTCTCTTAAGCCTCTCACATCCCTCTCTTCATCCTCTGCATCACTCTCCTGAGCCTCTGCATCACTCTCCTGAGCCTCTGCATTACTCTCTTGAGCCTCTGCAACACTCTCATCAGCCTCTGCAGCCCTCCTTGAGCCTCTGAATCCCTCTTTTGAGCCTCTGCATCACTCTCTTGAGCCTCTGCATCATTCTCTTGAGCCTCTGCATTACTCTCTTAAGCCTCTGCATCCATCTCTTGTGCCTCTGAATCCCTCTCATGAGATTCTGCATCACTCTCTTGAGCTTCTGCATCACTCTCTTAAGCCTCTGCATCACTCTCTTAAGCTTCTGCATCACTCTCTTGAGCCTCTACATCCCTCTCTTGAGCCTCTGCATCACTCTGCCTCTGCATCTAACACCACTACTCTCACCTATACCCTCTACCATGACTGGTCAGTATTAATATATAACCAGTTAACTATTTTATTGTTATCTAGGATATAATTATGGCTGGACAAGTTGGGTGTGCGTGGTAGGTTACACCAGACCGGCATCATGAGCAGTGTTCCTGTCACAAGCTCCTCCTCCTCTCCTCTCCCTCCTCCATCGACATCAACTATGCCAAGGACATGAGGAGGATCGCAAAGGCACAGGCTACTATGACCGCAAAAAGGGGGAGAGAAGATGGTGATCAAAAACGCAATGAGGAAGTTACCCAAGCATAGAGCTGAGGCTGTGAAGCGAGCTGTTGCTGCCGAAGAGAGATTTAAGCGTGAGGCAGCAGCATACCTCAATAATGAGGAGGTTCCCCCCCGCCACCACCCACACCCCCTCCCGCGCCCTCTACTCCTTCTGAGGAGAAAGATGTGTTATTGTTGTGTTGTGTATAGTAGCAGCTAGCCGTCACTTCCCTGGGGTTAGGGAGTTGTGCCCCGCGTGTCCAGTTAACTGCTCTTTGTATAAATGTTAAATGTTTCTTGAGTACGTAATAATAAAGTGTGTGTGTGTGTGTGAGTACTCACGTATTTGTGCCTGCTGGATCGAGCTCTAGCTCATGGACCCCTCATTTCTAGCCGATGATTGTCTAATGCAATGACTCCCGGCCTATTTCCTTATAAGAACACTGTTTTTCCCAAAAACGGTGGGTTTTTCTGAGGGGAAGAGAAACGTACGTCTGGAAAGCTGATTGTAACCGCCCCAAGCTGCGCGCGCAACGAGCCGAGGTTATATAACTCGGACGCAGACTGCGTGGCCCTCTTCCCGACAAGCCAACAGCTGCTCTCTTACAAAACGCTGCTCACTGCTGCTCAGCGAGTCGTAAACACAGAAGTTTAGCATGCTCAACTGTTCCCCCCAGCATGGACCCTACACCAGTTCCTATCAACAACGACTCGGAGCAACCCGTCAGGGGCGTCCTACCCTTCTCAACATTAAGGTAGTGTTTGTGTTGTTGGCGCGAGGGACCAGTGTTTTTGTGTTGTTGGCGCGCCTGACCAGTGTTTGTCTGTGTTGGCGCGCGCGCCCCTGAAGCACGCCTGTTGGTTCAGCCTTGGTGACCAAATGCAGGTGCAGTGGACCTAGAGGGGAGGTGACCCTCGGTGTTATAGGGCACTGGTTTTTCTCCAGTAGGTGGCTGTTATTGAAGCACAATCGGGAGGAGACCTGTCCACCCCCCCATCACGATATGTGATTTGGCCTTCATATCTCAGAATTTCGCATAATATTGCATTTTAAGCAAGTTTTTTTGCATTTTGTTTCGTACTAAAAATCATCGAATTTAGCAATATTTTGACGTTTATCATCCCCTTTTCCATTATGTGATTTAATCAAAATATCATCGAATTAGGCAATATTTTGCCGTTTTTTCCACGTTTTTCTGAATTTTCAGTTATTGTTATTAATTCATTAATATACAATAAAAATGATGCAAACACATAATGATTAGAAATTAACCTTAAACACTTAATTTTCAATCAACTATTTGTTTCTCGTTAAAATACCGAGCCGAGGTTATATAAACTCGGACGCAGACTGCGTGGCCCTCTTCCCGACAAGCCAACAGCTGCTCTCTTACAAAACGCTGCTCACTGCTGCTCAGATAATAACTTGATTAGATAATAACCTTAAATACTTCATTTTCAATCATCTATTTGTTTCTCGTTAAAATACTGAGTAGGATATTGAAAAGGGGAGAAGTTCGGTTTTTATTGCATATATCGATTTTTCAGCCGGAATAGAGCGGTTTTTCGTGCACATCTTCCATCGGTAATATAAACGGAAAATCAGGAACATTTTAGTTTAATTCTAATGAAAACACATTGATTTTTATCATTTTGTATTCGAAACAACATTTTCATATATCTTTTCTTGGATCTAAATAATACGAAACCCCGCTTTATGATTCGAAGTTAAAATCCTCAAATTTGGTATAATAGTGACTTTTTTTTACGTTTTTCATATAATTTGATATTACGTAAATGTATTCGTTTTTACCAATATTTCGATACTATTTCAATAGTATCACGATAAGTGATTTGGCCTTCAAATCTCAGAATTTCGCATAATATTGCATTTTAAGCAAGTTTTCTTGCATTTTGTTTCGTACGAAAAATTATCGAATTTAGCAATATTTTCACGTTTATCATCTCCTTTTCCTTTATGTGATTTAAACAAAATATCATCGAATTTGGCAAGATTTTACCGTTTTTCAACGTTTATATGAAATTTTCCGTTTATGTTTATTAATTCAATAAATATACGACAAAAATGATGCAAACACACAATGATCACAATTAACTTTAAATACTTCATTTTCAATCAAATATTTGTTTCTCACTAAAATACTGAGTAAGATATTGAAAAGGGAGAAGTTATTTTTATTGCATATATCGACGTTTCAGCCGGATTAGAGCGGTTTTACGTGTACATCTTCCATCGGTAATTTTATATCTAATCAATTATGTGTTTTCATCATTTTTATCGTATATTTAATGAATTAATATCAATAAACGGAAAATTCACAAAAACGTGAAAAAAACAGCAAAATATTGCCTAATTCAATGATATTTTGTTTAAATCACATAAAGGAAAAGGGGATGATGAACGTCAAAATATTGCTAAATTCGATGATTTTTAGTACAAAACAAAAATGCAAGAAACTTGCTTAAAAATGAAAAAATTTGCGAAATTCTGAGATACGAAGGCCAAATCACTCACCATGAGAAAACATGAAGTAGTATCGAAATATTGGTAAAAACGAATATTTACGTAAAATCACACTACATAAAAAACGTGAAAAAAGTCACTATTTTTCCATATTTGAGGATTTTAACTTCAATCATAGAGCGAGGTTTCGTATTATTTAGATCCAAGAAAAGACATATGACAATGTTGTTTCCAATACAAATGATAAAAATCAATGTGTTTTCATTAGAATTAATTAAAATGTTCCTGATTTTCCGTTTATATTACCGATGGAAGATGTATACGTAAAACCGCTCTAACCCGGCTGAAACGTCGACATATGCAATAAAAAACAGAACTCCCCTTTTCAATATCTTACTCAGTATTTTAACGAGAAACAAAGAGTTTATTGAAAATGAGGTATTTAAGGTTAATTTCTTATCTATTATGTGTTTGCAATCATTTTTTATCGTATATTTAATGAATTAAACTAAACCCTACCTGAAAACTGCAGGTAGAGTTTGGGCAAAATGTGGTCTATTGCCGCTCTCCGTAATTGGCATATTTTCGGTATTAAAATTCGTAATTTCAAACTGCGAATACGTGCAGAGAGCCAGAATTTGGCTCCAAAATATGGCTCAAGCGTTTGAATTTGGGATGTTTGGGATATTTTGAAAACTGCAGGGAGGGGGTTTCGGCTAAATGTGACCTATCGCCGATCTCAGTAATTGGCATATTTTAGTATAAAATGACGTAATTTCAAACTGCGAATATGTGCAGAGAGCCACAATTTGGCTCCAAAATATGGCTCAAGGCTTGTATTTGGGATGTTTGGGATATTTTGAAAACTAAATGGTGGGTTGAGCAAAATGTGATCTATCGCTGCTTTCAGTAATTGGCATTTTTTCGGGATAAAAAGTCGTTATTTCAAGCTGTGAATACGAGCAGAAAGCCCGAATTTGGCTAGAAAATATGGCTCAAGTGTCGAATTTGGGATGCTTTGGATATTTTGAAAACTGCACGGAGGGTTTGGGCAAAATGTGATCCATCGCTGCTTTAAATAATTGATATATTTCCGGTATAAAATTCCTAATTTAAAACTGCGAATACGTGCAGAGAGCTAGAACTTCGCTCCAAAATATGCCGCAAGGGTGGAATTTGGAATGTTGCGATATTTTTAAAACTGCAAAAAGGGGTTTGGGCAAAATGTGATCCATTGCTGCTCTCCGTAATTGGCATATTTTCGGTATAAAAATTCGTAGCTTCAAACTGCGAATACGTGCAGAGAGCCAGAATTTAGCTTCAAAATATGGCTCAAGCGTTGAATTTGGGATGTTTAGTATATTTTGAAAATTGCAGGGAGGGTTTGTGCAGAATGTGATCCATCGCAGCTTTCAGTAATTGGCATATTTTCGGTATAAAAAGTCGTAATTTCTAACTTCGAATAGGTGCAGAGAGCCAGATTTTGGCTCCAAAATATGGCTCAAGCGTCGAATTGAGGATGTTTGAGATATTTTGAAAACTGCACAGAGGGTTTGGGCAAAATGTGACCCATCGCCGCTTTCAGTAACTGGCATATTTTCGGTTTAAAAAGTTGTAATTTCAAAATGCGAATACGTGCAGAGAGCCAGAATTTGGCTCCAAAATTTGGCTCAAGGGTAGAATTTGGGATGCTTGGGATATTATGAAAACTGACTGGTGGGTTTGATCAAAATGTGAGCTATCGCCGCTTTCAGTAATAGACATATTTTCGGTATAAAAAGTCGTTATTTCAAACTGCGAAAACGTGCAGAAAGCCAGAATTTGGCTAGAAAATATGGTTCAAGGGTAGAATTTGGGATGTTTGGGATATTTTGAAATCTGGAGGGAGGGTTTGGGGAAAATGTGATCCATCGCCGCTCTCCGTAATTGGCATATTTTCGGTATAAAAATTCGAAATTTCAAGCTGCGAATATTGGCAGAGAGCCACAATTTGGCTCAAGCGTCGAATTTGGGATGTTTGAGATGTTTTGAAAACTGCAGGGGGCTTAAGGCTTAAGAGCCTTAAGCTTAAGAGCTTAAGGCTTTTACGTGTACATCTTCCATTACCAATGGAAGATGTACACGTAAAACCGCTCTAATCCGGCTGAAACGTCGATATATGCAATAAAAAAAGAACTTCTCCCCTTTTCAATATCGTACTCAGTATTTTAACTAGAAACAACATACTCAGTATTTTAACTAGAAACAAATAGTTTGATTGAAAATAAAGTATTTAAGGTTAATTTCTAACCAATAATGTATTTGCATCATTTTTGTCGTATATATAAAGAATTAATACAATAAACTGAAAATTCACAACAACCTGAAAAAAAACGGCAAAATATTGCATAATTCGATGATATTTTGTGTAAATCATATAAAGAAAAAGGCGGACGATAAACGTCAAAATATTGCTAAATTCGGTGATTTTGAGTAAAAAAGAAAAATGCAAGAAAACTTACCTAAAAATGCAATATTATGCGAAATTCTGAGATTTGAAAGCCAAATCACATATCGTGAGAAAACGTGAAGTAGTATCGAAATCATGGTACAAACGAATATATTTACGTAAACTCAATAAAAATATTCTGCACGTATTCGCAGTTTGAAATTACATTTTATACCGAAAATATGCCAATTACTGAGTGTGGCGATGGATCACATTTTGCCCAGGCCCTCCCTGCAGTTTTCAAATTATCCCAAGCATCCCAAATTCGACCCTTGAGCCATATTTGGAGTCACATTCTGGCTCTCTGTCGTATTCGCTGTTTGAAATTATGAATTTTTATACCGAAAATATGTCAATTACTGAGGGCAGCGATAGGTCACATTTTGCCCAAACCCCCTTTGCACTTTTCAAAATATCCCAAACATCCCATGTTCGACGCTTGAACCATATTTTGGAGCCAAATTCCGGCTCTCTGCACGTATTCGCAGTTTGAAATTACATCATTTTATAACGAAAACATGCCAATTACTTAGCGCAGCGATAGGTCACATTTTGCCCAAACCCCCCTGCAGTTTTCAAAACATCTCAAACATCCCAAATTCGATGCTTGAGCCAAATTTTGGAGCCAAATTGTGGCTCTCTGCCAATATTCGCAGCTTGAAATTTCGAATTTTTATACCGAAAATATGCCAATTACGGAGAGCGGCGATGGATCACATTTTGCCCAAACCCTCCCTCCAGTTTTCAAAATATCCCAAACATCCCAAATTCGACCCTGGAGCCTTATTTTGGAGCCAAATTCTGGCTCTCTGCACATATTCGCAGTTTGAAATTACGAATCTTTATACCGAAAATATGTCAATTACTGAGAGCGGCGATAGGTCACATTTTGCCCAAACCCCCCACCCCCCTGCAGTTTTCAAAATATCCCAAACATCCCAATTTCGAAGCTTGAGCCATATTTTGGAGCCAAATTCTGGCTTTCTGCACGTATTCGCTGTTTGAATTACGTCTTTTATACCGAAAATATGCCAATTATTGAGAGCAGCGATGGGTCACATTTTGCCAAACCCCACCCCCCCCCCTGCAGTTTTCAAAAGGTCGCAAACAACCCAAATTCCACAATTGTGGCACATTTTGGAGCGAAATTCAGGCTCTCTGCACGTATTCGCAGTTTGAAATTACGAATTTTTATACCGAAAATATACCAATTACTTAGAGCGGCGATGGATCACATTCTGCCCAAACCCTCCGTGCAGTTTTCAAAACATCGAAAACATCCAAAATTAGACCCTTGAACCATATTTTCTAGCCAAATTCTGGCTTTCTGCACGTGTTCGCAGTTTGAAATAACGATATTTTTACCGAAAATATGTCTATTACTGGAAGCAGCGATAGCTCACATTTTGCCCAAACCCACCAGTCAGTTTTCATAATATCCCAAGCATCCCAAATTCGACCCATGAGCCATATTTTGGAGCCAAATTCTGGCTCTCTGCACGTATTCGCATTTCGAAATTACAACTTTTTAAACCGAAAATATGCCAGTTACTGAAAGCGGCGATGGGTAACATTTTGCCCAAACCCTCTATGCAGTTTTCAAAATATCTCAAACATCCCCAATTCGACGCTTGAGCCATATTTTGGAGCCAAATTCTGGCTCTCTGCGCCTATTCGCAGTTTGAAATTACGAGTTTTTATACCGAAAATATGCCAATTACTTAGAGCGGCGATGGATCACATTCTGCACAAACCTTCCCTGCAGTTTTCAAAATATCCCACACATCCCAAATTAAACGGTTGAGCCATATTTTGGAGCTAAATTCTGGCTCTCTGCACGTATTTGCAGTTTGAAGCTACGAATTTTTTATACCGAAAATATGCCAATTACGGAGAGCAGCAATGGATCACATTTTGCCCAAACCCCTTTTTGCAGTTTTCAAAATATCGCAAACATCCCAAACTCCACCCTTGCGGCTTATTTTGGAGCGAAGTTCTGGCTCTCTGCACGTATTCGCAGTTTTAAATTAGGAATTTTTATACCGAAAATATACCAATTACTTAGAGCAGCGATGGATTACATTTTGCCCAAACCCTTCGTGCAGTTTTCAAAATATCCAAAACATCCCAAATTCGACACTTGAGCCATATTTTCTAGCCAAATTCGGGCTTTCTGCACGTATTCACAGTTTGAAATAACGACTTTTTTATCCCGAAAATATGCCAATTACTGAAAGCGGCGATAGATCACATTTTGCTCAAATCCACCATTCAGTTTTCAAAATATCCCAAACATCCCAAATACGACCCTTGAGCCATATTTTGGAGCCAAATTCTGGCTCTCTGCACCTATTCGCAGTTTGAAATTACGACATTTATACCGAAAATATGTCAATTACTGAGAGCAGCGATTGATCACATTTTACCTAAACCCCCCCTGCAGTTTTCAAAATATCCCAAACATCCCAAATTTTGGCTCTCTGCACGTATTCGCAGTTTTAAATTAGGTATTTTTATACCGAAAATATGCTAATTACTTTGAGAGGCGATGGAGCACATTTTGCCCAAACCCTCCGTGCAGTTTTCAAAATATCCCAAACTTCCCCATTTGACCCTGGAGCCTTATTTTGGAGGCAAGTTCTTGCTTTCTTCACGTATTCGCAGTTTGAAATAACGACTTTTTATACCGAAAATATGTCAATTACTGAAAGCTGCAATGGGTCACATTCTGCTCAAACCCCTTTGCAGTTTTCAAAATATCCCAAACATACCAAATTCGACCCTTGAGCCAATTTTTGGAGCCAAATTGTGGCTCTCTGCACATATTCGCATTTTGAAATTACGACTTTTTATACCGAAAATATGCCAATTACTGAGAGGGGCGGTAGGTCACATTTAGCCGAACCCCCCTCCTTACAGTTTTCAAAATATCCCAAACATCCCAAATTCAACCCTTGAGAATGTTTTTGGAGCCAAATTTTGGCTCTCTGCACGTATTTGCTGTTTGAAATTACGACTTTTTATCCCAAACATCCCAAACTTGACGCTTGAAAATATGCCAATTACTGAAAGATGCGATGGGTCACGTTTTGCCCAAACCCCCCTGCAGTTTGCAAAATATCTCAAACATCCAAATTCGACCTTTGAGCCATATTTTGGAGCCAAATTCTAGCTTTCTGCACGTATTCGCAGTTTGAAATTACGACATTTTATACCGAAAATATGCCAATTACTAAGTGCAGCGATGGATCACATTTTGCCCAGGCCTTCCCTGCACTATGCAAAATATCCCAAACATCCCATATTCGACCCATGAGCTATATTTTGGAGCCAAATTCTGGCTCTCTGCACGTATTCGCATTTTGAAATTATGACTTTTTATACCGAAAATATGCCAATTACTGACAGCAGCGATAGGTCACATTTAGCCGAAACCCCCTCCTTGCAGTTTTCAAAACTTCCCAAACATCCCAAATTCGATCCTTGAGAATGTTTTTGGAGCCAAATTTTGGCTCTCTGCACGTATTCGCTGTTTGGAATTACGACTTTTTATCCCAAACGTCCAAAACTTGACGCTTGAAAATATGCCAATTACTGAAAGAAACGATGGGTCACGTTTGGCCCAAACCCCCCTGCAGTTTGCAAAATATCCCAAACATCCAAATTCGACCTTTGAGCCATATTTTTGGAGCCAAATTCTAGCTTTCTGCACGTATTCGCCCTTTAAAATTACGTCATTTTATACCGAAAATATGCCATTATAATGCAAAATGAAAATATGTCATTTTATACGAAAATACTGAGAGCGGCGATGGGTCACATTTTGCCCAAACCCCCCTGCAGTTTTCAAAATATACCAAACATCCCCAATTCGACCCGGGAGCGTTATTTTGGGGCCAAATTCTGGCTCTCTGCACGTATTTGCAGTTTGAAATTACGACTTTTTATACGGAAAATATGCCAATTACTGAAAGCAGCGATGCGTCACATTTTGCCCAAACCCCGCTTGCAGTTTTCAAATATCCCAAACATCCCAAATTCGACTCTTGAGCCATACTTTATAGCCAAATTCTAGCTCTCTGCACGTATTCGCAGTTTGAAATTATGACTTTTTATACTGAAAATATGTCAATTACGGAAAGCGGCGATGGATCACATTAGGCCCAAACCCTCCCTGCAGTTTTAAAAATATCCCAAACATCCCAAATTCGACCCTGAAGCCTTATTTTGGAGCCAAATTCTGGCTCTTCACGTATTCGCAGTTTGAAATTACGACATTTTATACCGAAAATATGCCAATTACTGAGAGCGGCGATGGGTCACATTTTGCCCAAACCCACCTGCAGTTTTCAAAATATCCCAAACAACGCAAATTCGACCCTTGAGCGAAATTTTGAAGCGAGCCTGAAGAGAGTGAAGCAGAGGCTTAAGAGAGGGATGCAGAGGCACAAGAAAATGATGAAGAGGCTCAAGAGAGTGCTGCTGAGGCTCAAGAGAGGGATGCTGAGGCTCCAGAGAGTGATGCAGAGGCTCCAGAGAGTGATGCAAAGGCTGAAGTGAGAGATGCAGAGGCTTAAGAGAGTGACAAAGAGGCTCAAGAGTGAAGCAGAGGCTCAAGAGAATGATGTAGAGGCTTAAGAGAGGGATGCAGAGGCTCAAGAGAATGATGCAGAGGCTCATGAGAGTGATGCAAACGATCAAGATAGGAATGCAGAGGCTTAAGAGAGTGATGCAGAGGCTCAAGAGTCGGATGTAGAGGCTCAAGAGAGTTAGGCAGAAGCTCAAGAGAGTGATGCAGAGGCTTAAGAAAGTGATGCACAGGCTGAAGAGAGTGATGCAGAGGCTCAAAAGAGTGATGTAGAGGCTCAAGAGAGTGGTGCAGAGGCTCAGGAGAGTGATGCAGAGGCTTAACTGCGTATTCGCAGTTTGAAATTATGACTTTTTATACTGAAAATATGTCAATTACGGAAAGCGGCGATGGATCACATTAGGCCCCAACCCTCCCTGCAGTTTTAAAAATATCCCAAACATCCCAGTGCAGTGATGCAGAGGCTGAAGAGAGTGATGCAGAGGGTCTAGAGAGTGATGCAGAGGCTCAAGAGAGTGATGCAGAGGCTCAAGAGAGTGATGCAGAGGATCATGAGCGTGATGCAGAGGCTCGAGAGAGTAATGCAGAGGCCTCAAGAGAGGGATTCAGAGGCTTAAGAGAGGGACGTAGAGGCTCAAGAGAGTAATGCAGAGGCTCAAGAGAGTGATGCAGAGGCTCAAGAGAGGGATGCAGAGGCTAAAGAGAGTGATGCAGAGGCTGAAGAGAGTGGTGCAGAGGCTCAAGAGAGGAATGCAGAGGCTCAAGAGAGTGATTGAGAGGCTTTCGAGAGTGATGCAGAGACTTAAGAGAGTGATGCAGAGGCGTAAGAGAGGGATGCAGAGGCTCAAGAGAGGGATGCAGAGGGTCAAGATAGGGATGCAGGAGCTCACGAGAGTGATGCAGATGCTCAAGAGAGTGATTCTGAGGCTTGCGAGAGTGATGCAGAGGCTTAAGAGAGTGATGCAGAGGCTTAAGAGAAGGGTGCAGAGGCTCAAGAGAGGGATGCAGAGGCTCAAGAGAGGGATGCAGAGGCTCAAGAGAGGGATGCAGAGGATCAAGTGAGGGATGCAGAGGCACAAGAGAAAGATGAAGAGGCTCAAGAGAGGGATGCAGAGGCTAAAGAGAGTGGTGCAGAGGCTCAAGAGAGTTCTGCCGAGGCTCAAGAGAGTGATGCATAGGCTTACGAGAGTGATGCAGATGATCAAGAGAGGGATGCAGAGGCTTAAGTGAGTGATGCAGAGGCTGAAGACAGTGTTGCGGAGGCGTAGGAGAGGGATGCAGTGGGTCAAGAGAGTGATGCAGAGGCTCAAGAGAGTGATGCACAGGCTCAAGAGAGTGATGCAGTGGCTTAAGAGAGGGATGCAGAGGCTCAAGAGAGGGATGCAGAGGCTCAAGAGAGGGATGCAGAGGCTCAAGAGAGGGAAGCAGAGGCTCAAGTGAGAGGATGCAGAGGCACATGAGAGGAATGCAGAGGCTCTTGAGAGTGATGCAGAGGCTCAAGAGAGGGATGCATAGGCTTAAGATAGTGATGCAAAGGCTCAAGAGAGGGATGCAGGAGTTCAAGAGAGGGATGCAGAGGCTCAAGAGAGTGATGCAGAGGCTTAAGAGAGGGATGCAGCGGCTCAAGAGAGTGAAGCAGAGGCTTAAGAGAGGGATGCAGAGGCACAAGATAATGATGAAGAGGCTCAAGAGAGTGCTGCTGCGGCTCAAGAGAGGGGTGCTGAGGCTCCAGAGAGGGATCCTTAAACACTTCATTTTCAGTCAACTATTTGTTTCTCGTTAAAATACTGAGTAAGATATTAAAAAGGGGAGAAGTTCTGTTTTTATTGCATATATCGACGTTTCAGCCGGATTAGAGCGGTTTTACGTGAACATCTTCCATCGGTAATATAAATGGAAAATCAGGAACATTTTAGTTAATTCTAATGAAAACATATTGATTTTTATCATTTGTATTTGAAACAACATTGTCATATGTCTTTTCTTGGATCTAAATAATACGAAACCTCGCTCTATGATTTGAAGTTTAATCCTCAAATATGGTAATATAGTGACTTTTTTCACGTTTTTCATTTAGTGTGATTTTACGTATATATATTCGTTTTTACCAATATTTCGATACTACTTCATGTTTTCTCACGATATGTGATTTGCCCTTCAAATCTTAGAATTTCGCAAATTTTGCATTTTAAGCAAGTTTTCTTGCTTTTTGTTTTGTACTAAAAATCATCGATTTTATCAATATTTTGACCTGTATCATACCCTTTTCCTGTATGTGATTTAAACAAAATATCATCGAATTAGGCCGTTTTTCCACGTTTTCTTTAATTTTCAATTTATTGTTATTAATTCATTAAATATACAATAAAAATTATGCAAACACATAATTGATATGAAAATAACCTTAAATACTTCATTTTCAATCATCTATTTGTTTCTCCTTAAAATACTGAGTAAGATATTGAAAAGGGGAGAAGATCTGTTTTTTATTGCACATATCGACGTTTCAGCCTGAGTAGAACGGTTTTACGTGTACATCTTCCATCGTTAATATAAACCGAAAATCAGGAACATTTTAGTTAATTTTAATGAAAACACATTGATTTTTATCATTTGTATTGGAAGCAACATCTTTATACGTCTTTTCTAGGGTCTAAAAAATACGAAAAGTCGCTCTATGATTCGAAGTTAAAATCCTCAAATTTGGTATAATAATGACTTTTTCACGTTTTTCATGTAGTTTGATATTACGTAAATAGATTCATTTTTACCAATATTTCGATACTATTTCATGTTGTATCACGATATGTGATTTGGCCTTCAAATCTCAGATTTTCGCATAATATTGCATTTTAAGCAAGTTTTCTTGCATTTTGTTTCGTACTAAAAATCATCGAAATCAGCAATATTTTGACGTTTATCATCCCCTTTTCCTTTATGTGATATAAACAAAATATCTTCGAATTAGGCAATATTTTGCTGTTTTTCCACGTTTTTGTGAATTTTCAGTTTATTGCTATTAATTCATTAAATATACGATAAAAATAATGCAAACACATAATTGATTAGAAATTAACCTTAAACACTTCATTTTCAATCAACTATTTGTTTCTCGTTAAAATACCAAGTAAGATATTGAAAAGTGGAGAAGTTCTGTTTTTATTGCATATATCGACGTTTTAGCCGGATTAGAGCGGTTTTACGTGTACATCTTCCATCGGTAATATAAACGGAAAATCAAGAACATTTTAGTTAATTCTAATGAAAACGCATTGATTTTTATAATTTGTATTTGAAACAACATGGTCATATGTCTTTCTTGGATCTAAATAATACGAACCCTCGCTCTATGATTTGAAGTTAAATTCCTCAAATATGGTAATATAGTGACTTTTTTCACATTATTCATGTAGTGTGATTTTACGTATATATATTCGTTTTTACCAATATTTCGATACTACTTCATGTTTTCTCACGATATGTGATCTGGCCTTCAAATCACAGAATTTCGCAAATTTTGCATTTTTAAGCAAGTTTTCTTGCATTTTGTTTTGTACTAAAAATCATCGAATTTAGCAATATTTTGACCTTTATCATCTCCTTTTCCTTTATGTGATTTAAACAAAATATCATTGAATTAAGCAATATTTTGCCGTTTTTCCACGTTTTTGTGAATTTTCAGTTTATTGCTATTATTTCATTCTATATACAATAAAAATGATGCAAACACATAATTAAAATTCGAAGGATTTTATCGAAGATAAAAATTCGAAGGATTTTAACTTCGAATCATAGAGCGACGTTTCGTATTTTTTAGACCCCAGAAAAGACTTCCAATACAAATGATAAAAATTAATGTGTTTTCATTAAAATTAACAAAAATCTTCCTGATTTTCGGTTTATATTACCGATGGAAGATGTACACGTAAAACCGTTCTAATCCGGCTGAAACGTCGATATATGCAATAAAAAGAGAACTTCTCCCCTTTTCAATATCTTACTCAGTATTTTAACGAGAAACAAATAGATGATTGAAAATGAAGTACTTAAGGTTATTTTCTGATGAGTACTTAAGGTTATTTTCGAATTCAGTTAAAATATTGCTGAATTCGATGATTTTTAGTACGAAACAAAATGCAAGAAAACTTGCTTAAAATGCAATATTATGCGAAAATCTGAGATTTGAAGGCCAAATCACATATCGTGATACTACATGAAATAGTATCGAAATAATGGTAAAAATTAATATATTTCCGTAATATCAAACTACATGAAAAACGTGAAAATGTCATTATTATACCAATTCGGGCTCAATTATGAGCCCGAATTTGGCTCGAATATATGGCTCAAACGTCGAATTTGGGATGTTTGGGATATTTTAAAAACTGCAGGGAGGGTTTGGGCAAAATGATATCCATCGCCGCTTTCAGTAATTGTCATGTTTTCAGTATAAAAATCGTAATTTCAAACAGCGAATAAGCGCAGAAAGCCAGAATTTGGCTCCAAAATATGGCTCAAGCGTCGAATTTGGGATGTTTGGGATATTTTGAAAACTGCAGGGGGGGGGGGGTTTGGCCGAATTGTGACCCATCGCTGCTTTCAGTAAATGACATATTTTCGGTATAAAAAGTCGTTTTTCAAACTGCGAATACGTCCAGAAAGCCAGAATTCGGCTAGAAAATATGGCTCAAGGGTCGAATTTGGGATGTTTGGGATATTTTTTAAACTGCAGGGAGGGTTTGGGAATAATGTGATCATCGCCGCTTTCCGTAATTGGCATATTTTCAGTATAAAAGTCATAATTTCAAACTGCGAATACGTGCAGAGAGCCAGAATTTGGCTCCAAAATCCAATGGTCGAATTTAGGATGTTTGGGATATTTGAAAACTGCAAGGGGGTTTGGGCAAAATGTGACGCATCGCTGCTTTCAGTAATTGGCATATTTTTCAGTAAAAAAGTCGTAATTTCAAACTGCGAATACGTGCAGAGAGCCAGAATTTGACTCCAAAATAAGGCTCCAGGGACGAATTTGGGATGTTTGGGATATTTTGAAACTTACAGGTGGGGATGGGGGGGACGTTGTTGGAAAAAATGTGACCCATCGCCGCTCTCAGTAATTGGCATATTTTCGGTATAAAAAGTCGAAATTTCAAACAGTGAATACGTGCAGAGAGACCGAATTTGGCTTCAAAATATGGCTCAAGCGTAGTATTTGGGATGTTTGGGATATTTTGCAAACTGCCGGGGGGTTTGGGCAAAATGTTACCCATCGCTGCTTTCAGTAATTGGGTTAATTTCAAGGGTCAAATTTGGGAAGTTTGGGATAAAAAGTCATAATTTCAAACTGCGAATACGTGCAGAGAGCCAGAATTTAGCTCCAAAATAATTCTATAGGTTCAAATTTAGGATGTTGGGATATTTTGAAAATTACAGGGAAGGTTTGGGGCAAAATTTGATCCACCGCCGCTCTAAGTAATTGGCATATTTTCGGTAAAAAAAGTCGTAAATTCAAACTGCGAAAACGTGCTGAGAGCTAGAATTTGGCTCCAAAATATGGCTCAAGCGTTGAATTTTGGATGTTTGGGATATTTTGGAAACTACAGGGAGGGTTTGGGCAAAAATGTGATCCATCGCCGCTTTCAGTAATTGGCATATTTTCGGTATGAAAAGTCGTAATTTCAAACTGCGAATACATGCAGAAAGCCAAAATTTGGCTCTCTCTTGAGCCTCTGCAACACTCTCATCAGCCTCTGCAGCCCTCTCTTGAGCCTCTGAGTCCCTCTCTTGAGCCTCTGCATCACTCTCTTGAGCCTCTGCATCATTCTCTTGAGCCTCTGCATCACTCTCTTAAGCCTCTGCATCCATCTCTTGTGCCTCTGAATCCCTCTCATGAGATTCTGCATCACTCTCTTGAGCTTCTGCATCACTCTCTTAAGCCTCTGCATCACTCTCTTAAGCTTCTGCATCACTCTCTTGAGCCTCTACATCCCTCTCTTGAGCCTCTGCATCACTCTCGTAAGCCTCTGCACCACTCTCTTGTGCCTCTGCATAACTCTCTTGAGTCTCTGCATCACTCTCTTCAGCCTCTGCATCCTTCTCCTGAGCCTCTGCATCTCTCTCTTCAGCATCTGCATCACTCTCTTGAGCCTCTGCATCCCTCTCTTAAGCCTCTGCATCACTCACTTAAGCCTCTGCATCACTCTCTTTAGCCTCTGCATCCCTCTCTTGAGCCTCTGCATCATTCTCCTAAGCCTCTGCATCACTCTCTTGAGCCTCTGCATCACTCTCTTCAACCTCTGCATCCCTCTCTTAGGCCTCTGCATCACTCTCTTAAGCCTCTGCATCCCTCTCTTAAGCCTCTGAATCCCTCTTTTGAGCCTCTGCATCACTCTCTCGAGCCTCTGCATCACTCTCTTCATCCTCTGCATCCCTCTCTTGAGCCTCTAAATCCCTCTCTTGATCCTCTGCATCACTCTCTTGAGCCTCTGCATCACTCTCTTGATCCTCTGCATCACTCTCTTGAGCCTCTGCATCACTCTCTTGAGCCTCTGCATCACTCTCTTGAGCCTCTGCATCACTCTCTTGAGCCTCTGCATCCCTCTCTTGAGTCTCTGCATCCCTCTCTTAAGCCTCTGCATCACTCACTTAAGCCTCTGCATCACTCTCTTCAGCCTCTGCATCCCTCTCTTCTTCCTCTGCATCACTCTCTTCAGCCTCTGCATCATTCTCTTGAGCCTCTGCATCCCTCTTTTAAGCCTCTACATCATTCTCATGAGCCTCTGCATCACTCTCTTGAGCCTCTGCATCACTCTCTTAAGCCTCTGCATCTCTCTCTTCAGCCTCTGCATCGCTCTCTTGAGCCTCTGCATCCCTCTCTTAAGCCTCTGCATCACTCACTTAAGCCTCTGCATCACTCTCTTCAGCCTCTGCATCCCTCTCTTAAGCCTCTGCATCACTCACTTAAGCCTCTGCATCACTCTCTTCAGCCTCTGCATCCCTCTATTTAGCGTCTGCATCATTCTCCTAAGCCTATGCATCACTCTCTTGAGCCTCTGCATCACTCTCTTCAGCCTCTGCATCCCTCTCTTAAGCCTCTGCATCACTCACTTAAGCCTCTGCATCACTCTCTTCAGCCTCTGCATCCCTCTATTGAGCGTCTGCATCATTCTCCTAAGCCTAGGAGAGGCTTCTTGAGGCCTCTGCATCACTCTCTCGGGCCTCTGCATCACGCTCATACTCCTCTGCATCACTCTCTTGAGCCTCTGCATCACTCTCTTGAGCCTCTGCATCACTCTCTAGACCCTCTGCATCACTCTCTTTATCCTATGCATCACTCTCTTGAGCCTCTACATCACTCTCCTCAGCCTCTGCATCACTCTCCTGAACCTCTGCATCACTCTCTTGAGCCTCTACATCACTCTCTTGAACCTCTGCATCACTCTCTTAAGCCTCTGCATCCCTCTCTTGATCGTCTGCATCACTCCCTTGAGCCTCTGCATCATTCTCCTGAGCCTCTGCATCCCTCTCTTAAGCCTCTACATCATTCTCTTGAGCCTCTGCATAACTCTCTTCAGCCTCTGCATAAATCTCTGGAGCCTCTGCATCCCTCTCTGGAGCCTCAGCATCCCTCTCTTGAGCCTCTACAGCACTCTCTTTAGCCTCTTCATCATTCTCTTGAGCCTCTGCATCCCTCTCCTAACCCTCTGCATCACTCTCTTGAGCCTCTGCATCCCTCTCTTAAGCCTTCGCATCACTCTCTTGAGCCTCTGCATCCCTCTCTTGAACTCCTGCATCCCTCTCATGAGCCTCTGCATCCTTCTCGTGAGCATTTGCATCACTCTCCCAAGCCTATGCATCCCGCTCTTGAGCCTCTGGAACACTCACACGAGCCTCTGCATCCCTCTCTTGTGCCTCTGCATCCCCTCTCTTGAGCCTTTGCATCCCTCTCTTGAGCCTCTGCATCCCTCTCTTAAGCCTCTGCATCACTCTCTTAAGCCTCTGCATCACTCTCTTGAGCCTCTGCATCATTCTCCTAACCCTCGGCATCACTCTCATGAGCCTCTGCATAACTCTCTTGAGCCTCTGCATCACTCTCATGAGCCTCTGTATCCCTCTCTTGAGCCTCTGCAACACTCTAGTAAGCCTCTGCATCACTCTCTTAAGCCTCTGATTCCCTCTCTTTGTCGTCTGCATCACTCTCTTAAGCCTCTGCATCACTCTCTTCAGCCTCTGCTTCACTCTCTTAAGCCTCTACATCATTCTCTTGAGCCTCTGCATAATTCTCTTGAGCTTCTGAGTCACTCTCTTAAGCCTCTGCATAACTCTCTGGAGCCTCTCCATCCCTCTCTGGAGCCTCAGCATCCCTCTCTTGAGCCTCTGCATCCCTCACTTGAGCCTTTGCATCACTATCTTAAACCTATGCATCCCTCTCTTGAGCCTTTGCATCACTCTCAAGAGCCTCCGCATTCCTCTCATGTGCCTCTGCATCCCCTCACTTGAGCCTCTGCTTCCCTCTCTTGAGCCTCTGCATCACTCTCTTGAGCCTCAGCATCCCTCTCTTGAGCCTCTGCATCCCTCTCTTAAGCCTCTGCATCACTCTCTTAAGTCTCTGCATCCCTCTCTCGAGCCTCTGCATCACTATCTTGAGCCTCTGCATTACTCTCTTGAGCCTCTACATCCTTCTCTTGAGCCTCTGCATCCCTCTCTTAAGCATCTGCATCACTCTCTTGAGCCTATGCATCACTCTCTTGGCCCTCTGCATCCCTCTCCTAAGCCTACGCAACACTCTCTTCAGCCTCTGCATCACTCTCTTAAGCCTCTTCATCCCTCTCTTGATCATCTGCATCACTCTCGTAAGCCTATGCACCACTCTCTTGAGCCTCTGCAGAACTCTCTTGAGCCTTTGCTTCACTCTCTTTAGCCTCTGCATCCCTCTATTGAGCCTCTGCATCTTTCTCATGTGCCTCTGCATCCCTCACTTGAGCCTCTGCATCCCTCTCTTCAGCCTCTGCATCTCTCTCTTGAGCCTCTGCATCCCTCTCTTGTACATCTTCCATCGGTAATATAAACCGAAAATCAGGAACATTTTAGTTAATTTTAATGAAAACACATTAATTTTTATCAATTGTATTCGAAGCAACATCTTTATACGTCTTTTCTAGGGTCTAAAAAATACGAAACGTCGCTCTATGATTCGAAGTTAAAATCCTCAAATTTGGTATAATAATGACTTTTTTCACGTTTTTCATGTAGTTTGATATTACGGAAATATATTCATTTTTACCAATATTTCGATACTATTTCATATAGTATCACGATATGTGATTTGGCCTTCAAATCTCAGATTTTCGAATAATATTGCATTTTAAGCAAGTTTTCTTGCATTTTGTTTCGTACTAAAAATCATCGAATTCAGCAATATTTTAACGTTTATCATCCCCTTTTCCTTTATGTGATATAAAAAAATATCATCGAATTAGGTAATATTTTGCTGTTTTTCCACGTTTTTGTGAATTTTCAGTTTATTGCTATTAATTCATTAAATATACGAAAAAAATGATGCAAACACATAATTGATTTGAAATTAACCTTAAACACTTCATTTTCAGTCAACTATTTGTTTCTCGTTAAAATACTGAGTAAGATATTAAAAAGGGGAGAAGTTCTGTTTTTATTGCATATATCGACGTTTCAGCCGGATTAGAGCGGTTTTACGTGAACATCTTCCATCGGTAATATAAATGGAAAATCAGGAACATTTTAGTTAATTCTAATGAAAACATATTGATTTTTATCATTTGTATTGGAAACAACATTGTCATATGTCTTTTCTTGGATCTAAATAATACGAACCCTCGCTCTATGATTTGAAGTTAAATTCCTCAAATATGGTAATATAGTGACTTTTTTCACATTATTCATGTAGTGTGATTTTACGTATATATATTCGTTTTTACCAATATTTCGATACTACTTCATGTTTTCTCACGATATGTGATCTGGCCTTCAAATCACAGAATTTCGCAAATTTTGCATTTTTAAGCAAGTTTTCTTGCATTTTGTTTTGTACTAAAAATCATCGAATTTAGCAATATTTTGACCTTTATCATCTCCTTTTCCTTTATGTGATTTAAACAAAATATCATTGAATTAAGCAATATTTTGCCGTTTTTCCACGTTTTTGTGAATTTTCAGTTTATTGCTATTATTTCATTCTATATACAATAAAAATGATGCAAACACATAATTAAAATTCGAAGGATTTTATCGAAGATAAAAATTCGAAGGATTTTAACTTCGAATCATAGAGCGACGTTTCGTATTTTTTAGACCCAGAAAAGACGTATAAAGATGTTGCTTCCAATACAAATGATAAAAATTAATGTGTTTTCATTAAAATTAACAAAAATCTTCCTGATTTTCGGTTTATATTACCGATGGAAGATGTACACGTAAAACCGTTCTAATCCGGCTGAAACGTCGATATATGCAATAAAATGAG
The DNA here is from genome assembly GCF_020424385.1 of Procambarus clarkii. NCBI lineage: Eukaryota > Metazoa > Arthropoda > Malacostraca > Decapoda > Cambaridae > Procambarus > Procambarus clarkii. Next base: position 24,554 of record NW_025564149.1, read on the forward strand.
AACTTCTCCCCTTTTCAATATCTTACTCAGTATTTTAACGAGAAACAAATAGATGATTGAAAATGAAGTACTTAAGGTTATTTTCTGATGAGTACTTAAGGTTATTTTCGAATTCAGTTAAAATATTGCTGAATTCGATGATTTTTAGTACGAAACAAAATGCAAGAAAACTTGCTTAAAATGCAATATTATGCGAAAATCTGAGATTTGAAGGCCAAATCACATATCGTGATACTACATGAAATAGTATCGAAATAATGGTAAAAATTAATATATTTCCGTAATATCAAACTACATGAAAAACGTGAAAATGTCATTATTATACCAAATTCGGGCTCAATTATGAGCCCGAATTTGGCTCGAATATATGGCTCAAACGTCGAATTTGGGATGTTTGGGATATTTTAAAAACTGCAGGGAGGGTTTGGGCAAAATGATATCCATCGCCGCTTTCAGTAATTGTCATGTTTTCGGTATAAAAATCGTAATTTCAAACAGCGAATAAGCGCAGAAAGCCAGAATTTGGCTCCAAAATATGGCTCAAGCGTCGAATTTGGGATGTTTGGGATATTTTGAAAACTGCAGGGGGGAAGGGGGGTTTGGCCGAATTGTGACCCATCGCTGCTTTCAGTAAATGACATATTTTCGGTATAAAAAGTCGTTTTTCAAACTGCGAATACGTGCAGAAGGCCAGAATTCGGCTAGAAAATATGGCTCAAGGGTCGAATTTGGGATGTTTGGGATATTTTTAAAACTGCAGGGAGGGTTTGGGAATAATGTGATCCATCGCCGCTTTCCGTAATTGGCATATTTTCAGTATAAAAGTCATAATTTCAAACTGCGAATACGTGCAGAGAGCCAGAATTTGGCTCCAAAATCCAATTGTAGAATTTAGGATGTTTGGGATATTTGAAAACTGCAAGGGGGTTTGGGCAAAATGTGACGCATCGCTGTTTTCAGTAATTGGCATATTTTCAGTAAAAAAGTCGTAATTTCAAACTGCGAATACGTGCAGAGAGCCAGAATTTGACTCCAAAATAAGGCTCCAGGGACGAATTTGGGATGTTTGGGATATTTTGAAACTTGCAGGTGGGGGGGGGGGGGGTTGGAAAAAATGTGACCCATCGCCGCTCTCAGTAATTGGCATATTTTCGGTATAAAAAGTCGAAATTTCAAACAGTGAATACGTGCAGAGAGACCGAATTTGGCTTCAAAATATGGCTCAAGCGTAGTATTTGGGATGTTTGGGATATTTTGCAAACTGCCGGGGGGTTTGGGCAAAATGTTACCCATCGCTGCTTTCAGTAATTGGGTTAATTTCAAGGGTCAAATTTGGGAAGTTTGGGATAAAAAGTCATAATTTCAAACTGCGAATACGTGCAGAGAGCCAGAATTTAGCTCCAAAATAATTCTATAGGTTCAAATTTAGGATGTTTGGGATATTTTGAAAATTGCAGGGAAGGTTTGGGGCAAAATTTGATCCACCGCCGCTCTCAGTAATTGGCATATTTTCGGTAAAAAAAGTCGTAAATTCAAACTGCGAAAACGTGCAGAGAGCTAGAATTTGGCTCCAAAATATGGCTCAAGCGTTGAATTTTGGATGTTTGGGATATTTTGGAAACTACAGGGAGGGTTTGGGCAAAAATGTGATCCATCGCCGCTTTCAGTAATTGGCATATTTTCGGTATGAAAAGTCGTAATTTCAAACTGCGAATACATGCAGAAAGCCAAAATTTGGCTCTCTCTTGAGCCTCTGCAACACTCTCATCAGCCTCTGCAGCCCTCTCTTGAGCCTCTGAGTCCCTCTTTTGAGCCTCTGCATCACTCTCTTGAGCCTCTGCATCATTCTCTTGAGCCTCTGCATCACTCTCTTAAGCCTCTGCATCCATCTCTTGTGCCTCTGAATCCCTCTCATGAGATTCTGCATCACTCTCTTGAGCTTCTGCATCACTCTCTTAAGCCTCTGCATCACTCTCTTAAGCTTCTGCATCACTCTCTTGAGCCTCTACATCCCTCTCTTGAGCCTCTGCATCACTCTCGTAAGCCTCTGCACCACTCTCTTGTGCCTCTGCATAACTCTCTTGAGTCTCTGCATCACTCTCTTCAGCCTCTGCATCCTTCTCCTGAGCCTCTGCATCTCTCTCTTCAGCATCTGCATCACTCTCTTGAGCCTCTGCATCCCTCTCTTAAGCCTCATGCATCAATCACTTAAGCCTCTGCATCCCTCTCTTGAGCCTCTGCATCCCTCTCTTGAGCCTCTGCATCATTCTCCTAAGCCTCTGCATCACTCTCTTGAGCCTCTGCATCACTCTCTTGAGCCTTTGCATCCCTCTCTTAGGCCTCTGCATCACTCTCTTAAGCCTCTGCATCCCTCTCTTTAGCCTCTGAATCCCTGTTTTGAGCCTCTGCATCACTCTTTCGAGCCTCTGCCTCACTCTCTTCATCCTCTGCATCCCTCTCTTGAGCCTCTAAATCCCTCTCTTGATCCTCTGCATCACTCTCTTGAGCCTCTGCATCACTCTCTTGATCCTCTGCATCACTCTCTTGAGCCTCTGCATCACTCTCTTGAGACTGCATCACTCTCTTGAGCCTCTGCATCACTCTCTTGAGCCTCTGCATCCCTCTCGTGAGTCTCTGCATCCCTCTCTTAAGCCTCTGCATCACTCACTTAAGCCTCTGCATAACTCTCTTCAGCCTCTGCATCCCTCTCTTCTTCCTCTGCATCACTCTCTTCAGCCTCTGCATCATTCTCTTGAGCCTCTGCATCCCTCTTTTAAGCCTCTACATCATTCTCATGAGCCTCTGCATCACTCTCTTGAGCCTCTGCATCACTCTCTTAAGCCTCTGCATCTCTCTCTTGAGCCTCTGCATCGCTCTCTTGAGCCTCTGCATCCCTCTCTTAAACCTCTGCATCACTCACTTAAGCCTCTGCATCACTCTCTTCAGCCTCTGCATCCCTCTCTTAAGCCTCTGCATCACTCACTTAAGCCTCTGCATCACTCTCTTCAGCCTCTGCATCCCTCTATTGAGCGTCTGCATCATTCTCCTAAGCCTATGCATCACTCTCTTGAGCCTCTGCATCACTCTCTTCAGCCTCTGCATCCCTCTCTTAAGCCTCTGCATCACTCACTTAAGCCTCTGCATCACTCTCTTCAGCCTCTGCATCCCTCTATTGAGCGTCTGCATCATTCTCCTAAGCCTATGCATCACTCTCTTGAGCCTCTGCATCACTCTCTTGAGCCTCTGCATCCCTCTCTTAAGCCTCTGCATCACTCTCTTAAGCCTCTGCATCACTCTCTTTAGCCTTTGCATCACTCTCTTGAGCCTTTGCATCACTCTCTTGAGCCTCACAATCACTCTCTTGAGCTTCTCCATCCCTCACTTGAGCCTCTGCATCCCTCTCATGAGCCACTGCATCCCTCTCTTAAGCCTCTGCATCACTCTCTTAAGCCTCTGCATCACTCTCTTTAGCCTTTGCATCACTCTCTTGAGCCTCTGCATCACTCTCTTGAGCCCCTGCATCACTCTCTTGAGCTTCTTCATCCCTCACTTGAGCCACTGCATCCCTCTCATGAGCCACTGCATCCCTCTCTTGAGCCTTTGCATCACTCTCTTAAGCCTCTGCATCCCCTTTTCCTTTATGTGATATAAATCAAAATTTCATCGAATTAGGCAATATTTTGCTGTTTTTCCACGTTTTTCTGAATTTTCAGTTTATTGCTATTAATTCATTATATATACGATAAAAATGATGAAAACACATAATTGATTAGAAATTAACCTTAAACACTTCATTTTCAATCAACTATTTGTTTCTCGTTAAAATACTGAGTAAGATATTGGAAAGGGGAGAAGTTCTGTTTTTATTGCATATATAGACGTTTCAGCCCGATTAGAGCGGTTTTACGTGTACATCTTCCATCGGTAATATAAACGGAAAATCAGGAAGATTTTAGTTAATTCTAATGAAAACACATTGATTTTTATCATTTGTATTTGAAACAACATTGTCATATGTCTTTTCTTGGATCTAAATAATACGAAACCTCGCTTTATGATTTGAAGGTAAAATCCTCAAATATGGTAATATAGTGACTTTTTTCACGTTATTCATGTAGTGTGATTTTACGTATATATATTCGTTTTTACCAATATTTCGATACTACTTCATGTTTTCTCACGATATGTGATTTCTCCTTCAAATCTCAGAATTTCGTAAATTTTGCATTTTTAAGCAAGTTTTCTTGCATTTTGTTTTGTACTAAAAATTATCGAATTTAGCAATATTTTAACCTTTATCATCCCCTTTTCCTTTATGTGATTTAAACAAAATATCATCGAATTAGGCCGTTTTTCCACGTTTTTGTGAAATTTCAATTTATTGTTAATTATTCATTAAATATACGATAAAAATTTTGCAAACACATAATTGATCAGAAAATAACCTTAAATACTTCATTTTCAATCATCTATTTGTTTCTCGTTAAAATACTGAGTAAGATATTTAAAAGGGGAGAAGTTCTGTTTTTATTGCATATATCGACGTTTCAGCCAGATTAGAACGGTTTTACGTGTACATCTTCCATCAGTAATATGAACCGAAAATCAGGAATATTTTAGTTAATTTTAATGAAAACACATTGATTTTTATAATTTGTATTGGAAGCAACATCTTTATACGTCTTTTCAAGGGTCTAAAAAACACGAAACGTCGCTTTATGATTCGAAGTTAAAATCCTCAAACGTTTTTCATGTTGTTTGATATTACGTAAATATATTCATTTTTTACCAATATTTCGATACTATTTCATGTAGTATCACGATATGTGATTTGGCCTTCATATCTCAGATTTTCGGCTAATATTGCATTTTAAGCAAGTTTTCTTGCATTTTGTTTCGTACTAAAAATCATCGAATTCAGCAATATTTTGACGTTTATCATCCCCTTTTCCTTTATGTGATATAAACAAAATATCATCTAATTAGGCAATATTTTGCTGATTTTCCACGTTTTTGTGAATTTTCAGTTTATTGCTATTAATTCATTAAATATACGATAAAAATGATGCAAACACATAATTGATTAGAAATTAACCTTAAACACTTCATTTTCAATCAACTACTTTTTGCTCGTTAAAATACTGAGTAAGATACTGGAAAGGGGAAAAGTTCTGTTTTTATAGCATATATCGACGTTTCAGCCGGATTAGAGCTGTTTTACGTGTACATCTTCCATCGGTAATATAAACGGAAAATCAGGAACCTTTTAGTTAATTCTAATAAAAAACATTGATTTTTATCATTTGTATTTGAAACAACATTGTCATATGTCTTTTCTTGGATCTAAATAATACGAAACCTCGCTCTATGATTTGAAGTTAAAATCCTCAAATATGGTAATATAGTGACTTTTTCACGTTATTCAT